>VYZU01014900.1:0-25100 GCA_013401355.1 Ceyx cyanopectus | reverse complement strand
AGGAAGAAGTTCTTGCCCTTGAGGGTGGTGGCTCAGTGGCACAGGCTCCCCAGGGAGGGGGTTGAGGCCCCATCCCTGGAGCTCTTGCAGGTGAGGTTGGCCAAGGCTCTGAGCAGCCTGGGCTAGTTGAGGGTGTCCCTGCTCCCTGCAGGGGGCTGCACTAGATGCCCTTTGAAGCTCCCTTCCAGCCCTAAACATTCTCTGATTCTATGATAATTTGCTAAGTAATGGAAACCAGATTTGCATCGGATTTGAGTCGCAGTCTGTTAGGGCCCAAATCCCACAAGTAGCCCTTGTGACCTAAACTAAGATATTTGTATACTTTGCATTTGCATTGCCGAACATTCATTTTCTCATTTTTCAAATAGGGAGGGATAGACTTTCAGTGTATGTCTCCAAATGAATTTTTGGACAAAATGTATGCATGCACTAACAAGACAACAGGGAAACTAATTCAGGTTTTTAACTGGATGGTTTTTCTTCCCTTGATGACAAATCTGAGTTCAGCAGTGTTAGAGATCTTGTGTGTATCAGAACCTGAAATCAAACAGCATTTTTATCAAGAATTTGAAGACTGAAGCAGCAGCATTGTAAGGAAGCTACTGAGAGATGTTAGCTTAAATTTCTCGAAGAGAATTTTAAGTTTTGCGAAAAGTGGTATGGTTGGTTAGTTGTGTTTGATTGAAAAATAGGCCTTACCTATTGGGGACATAGTCCGTCTTTCCCAGTGTAGGTAAAATTTTAGCTGGAATGCTATGTCTATTTCAGAGATGGAATTCCTGGGGAATTTAGAGGATGATAGTGAGAACACATAATAATCTGACCTGTTGAATAATCTGTGACCTCTGTTAAACAGAACAGGAAGTAGTAAGCTTTAAGTAATGGGTAGCAATAGAAAGAGGGTAATATTTATGTAAAACCTAATATCATACAAACTGCTAAACAGATGGGGTTTTTTTGTAGGCTATGGAATAACCTTGTGGTTTTAAAGAGCAGGTCATAAACATATGTCAGGAATAACATAAATGCAGATAACTGGGGTATTTTAGTTGTCACTTAGTCCTCTAAGTGATTCTAAGTCCCTTTTGAGTTTGTTTCTGTGATCACTGCACATAAATATTTTATCAGGACATGTAGGGATAGGACAAGAGGTACTGTTTTTCAATTGGGAGAGGGTAGATTTAGATGAGATATAATAATTTTTTTAATGTGAGGATAGTGAAATGTTGGAACAAGCTGCCTAGAGAAGTTGTGCATGTCCCATCCCTTGAAGTGTTCAAAGTCAGGTTGGATGAGACTTTGAGCAGCCTGGTCTAGCAGAAGGCATCCCTGCCTGTGGTGGGTGGGTAGGAACTAGATGGTCTTTAAAAGCCTTTTCAGACCCAAACCACACTGTGATTCTGAATTGCAGTGCTGAAATCAGGAAGTTCTGACAGAGCACAATTCTCTGTCCCAAGGGAGTGACATTGGAGAGAAATGCAATTCCCAGCTTCTTGTTCAATCTCATCCTACTATAGGACCTGCAGATTCCAAACTGAATTTTCTCTCTCTCTTCCCCCTTCTTTCTTCGATTAATTTTCCTTTACCTAAAGCACCTACTCAAGTGTCAATAAAAAATATGGATTTGCAGCCTGAAACCACACATGAATTTTGGTTTGTAACTGTGCTGAAAGATGAATTAAAAATTCTTCTATCTGTAGATAAACTGGCCATATTATAGATTCATGCTCTTGACTGCCTTTTGTACCACTGATGTTCAGTAATTTGAACCAAGCCTTCTGAAGTGGTGATTTGATAAAGTTTTTGGTGTATAATAAATCTGTTAATTGAAAATGGCAGGTGTCAGAAGCACAATGCAGTTTAGTTTTGCAATTTTTCTAGCTTTCTTTTGTTCCTGATACTTTTGTGTAGGTTTTACAGCTATTTAATGTTGTTGTATTTCTACAAAAGTTAGAAAATTTTAAATCAATGTCATATTAAGCTTGGCCACTGATCCTTGACTGGGGTGATTGGTGTGTAGGGGCCAGGAAAAACAATGCATAATGGTGCTTACATGAGGTGAGTTGCTTTCATGATTTCTCATGCAAGTTAAAAGTAAGTAGTACCTCTTTGCAGTCTAGGTTTTGTAATTCTCTGAAGATTTCCTGAGTGAATCACAATGTAGTTTTTGTTATTTACATACCTGTGTAAATATTCTACACATAATAAAGTTGTTGTGTGTTCACAATACAAACCTCATGTCAAATTTGACTTGGTAGCAAATGGTCATGTTAGGCTAGATTAACTCTAAAATAAGCATAGTTAACACTTCTTATGAGAGTAAATATTGAAAGCATATTGTGAGATAAATAAAGGCTTTAGTGTTCTTGCCATGCAGGAACATTAAACTTTGTGCTGATCTAAGGTATGACAGGTCAAACTTACATCACTAAGGAGTTGGGGACTTCAACAGAACCAACATAAAAGAGGGTGAAGTGGTAAGACTTGATGTAAGATGACAAACTTCAGTCTCCTTTGCTGCAAACTAAACCAGTTTAGGTACCAGTACAAAAAACTTGTTACCCAAGACTTGCATCCTTCCTTAGTTAAGAATCACTGTTCTGATGCCAAAAGAAATGGTTGGTTTGCTTTGTGACTTAGCAAAAAGACAAGAACCAGAACTGTAGCATAACAGTAGAACTGTTTACTGTATGATTGCTTTGCATATTGATCACTGAATGCATTAATAGCAGCTAAATTTTTAATATGTCAGATTTTTCTGCTGTGGGATTTACAGAGTTTTCCTCAGCATGAAACTGCACAATTCAGGGTTAACAAAATTATGCTTTTAAGTTTAGTGCTGTTCTAATCCTGCTGTAAACAGTACCATAGCATTGTTTTTCACACACAGGCTCTGTCTACAGTGAATGAAAAATCCCACTTCTATTTACTACTTAATAGAAGTTAAGTCTTGTTTGTTAATAATGTATAACTTACCTGGTTAGCTAATGTCACCTTGTACTCAGCCTGTGCATTAGCAGACATTGGTGAGAATTTTTCCTCCCACCTGATATTTTCCTTATAAACTGATGAATTCTGCCACTTTGTGGATAGCAGAAGGACATACAAGTTTTCTTGCCTGTGAGAGCAGGTGATCACTGGGTCTGCTTGCCTTTATGGTGTCATATAAAGCCTTCTTTTACATGGTGGGCTTACTTTTTGAGTCATGTCAGATACACCAACAGGAGCTCATAATTATGTAGTGTGTGAGATTTGATCAATGGGAAGAGAGCTCAAATCTTTAGGGTATTTGGTGTGAATTCCTTCAATGTTGGAAAAATAATCTTAGTTTTCAAATGGGTTGTTTCCAGGGGAATGTGTGTATTTGTCTTTTGGCAGCATTACAAGCAGCAAAGTAGCCCTTTGATGTTTGTGTATAAATAAAATCATGGTGACCCTTGAGAGTGAAGTACTACAGGAGTTTAAAAAGCCATCTTGAAACAGAGAGGTGAAATGTGACTCCATAAAGGAAATGTAAACCATTAAGTATCTTAGGAACATTATACTGTAAAAATATTCATACTTTACAGCAAACTAAAAACCCTTTCAAATTGGTCCTTTGCCTTGGAAAGGATCTAAATGGCCCTAGTACTGATCACTTCAGTGGTGTCAGTTTTATTCCTATTCTTGATTTTTTGCTTCCCCATTATTCCATCTTGATGGCACCAGTGTGCACCACAGCTCACTGAACACAGGCACTGACCATCTCTGTAGAGGCAGCTCTTCAGATGAACATATTTGGAGTGAGTGTGAGTGCTGTTGGCATCTCAATGGATCTAAATGGAATTGAACTGCCTGGTCCACTTTCTGTGACATACTGCATTTACCCCCATGGTCTTTTTCACAGAATCACAGAATGTGAGGGGTTGGAAGGGAGCTAGAAGATCATCTAGTCCAACCCCCCTGCCAGAGCAGGGACACCCAGACCAAGTCACCCAGGAACAGATCCAGGCGGGTCTGGAATGTCTCCAGAGCAGGAGACTCCACAACCTCCCTGGGCAGCCCCTGCCAGCCTCTGGCACCCTCACNGGTGCCCTGCACAGGACTCTCTCCAGTAGCTCTTTGTCCTTCTTGAACTGGGGTGCCCAGCACTGGACACAGTGTTCCAGGTGGAGTCTCACCAGTGCAGAGTAGAGGGGGAGGAGAACCTCCCTTGCTCTGCTGGCCACACTTCTCCTAATGCATCCCAGGATCCATTGGCCTGCTTGGCTGCAAGGATGCATTGTTGGCTCATGGTCATCCCCCTGTCCACCAGGACCCCCAGGTCTCTTTCTCCAGAGCTGCTCTCCAACAGATCAGCCCCAGCCTGTACAGATCCATGGAGTTGTTCTTCCCCAGATGCAGCACCTTACACTTGCTCTTCTTCAATTGCATTCAATTTCTCCCTGCCCAGCTCTCAGCCTGTCCAGGTCTCTCTGCATGGCAACACAGATGGTTTTAGAATCCACTGAAGAGGAATTCTTCTGTGTGCCTTCTGCCTTTTCAGGCCTTTTCTTGTACATTTAGGTATTTGAAGCTTATTGCAGTTATCACATCCCTTGCAGCAGTCTGGCAAAAGCACAGCCACTGCTTTCTTCCACCAGTACCTCATTCTGCCACTGGCTTTTGACTTATTGTACCCACTGAAGACTTGACAATTGACTGTTGACATGGAGTCTAGGCTAGCATAAGAATTAAACTTTCCGGCTTCTGCATTTTAGGTGGTGGCCATCTCATGCATGAGAAGTTGAAGATAGATGTCTGCAGAGTACAACTCTGGGAGCTTAATGCTTGTTTTGAGAAGATTCTTATTTTGTGTATACAGCAGTGATCTGAGCAGCTAGTGTAATTACAGAGCTACAATGATAGCCTGAGGTTCTAGAAAGTTTTAGTGACTTAATCTGTTACCAGTGTTCTGTCATTCATCAAAGTATTTGTCACTGAGCTTTGTTAAAGCACTGGAAAATTCTGAAGAATATCTAATACTTTGTAATGCAGTGGTATAAGGAAACATAAAGATTAATTTAGAAGGATTTCTGTTGTCGTAATAAAACTTGGGATAACAGCCTGTCATTTCTACTTAATATTTCCCTTAAAAGCCTAATTGTTTGACTTGCATATTAATTTAACAAATGTATTTTTTGATATTTCTGTAATTAAATTCCTTGAGAGAATACTAACACTTGCTATACTAACTATTCTGATTTATTATTGTTATGGAGCAACTACAATTAAGATTTTTTTTTTCTTTAAATTAGACAGTTTATCAGAAGACATGTGGTCTGAGGTTGAGAAATCCTTTCAGTACATTTACAAACAGCTTCTTAAAGACTCTCCTGACACTTCTAATACTCTTTCATAAGCAATAACACAAATCTGATATTTTAATACAGTAAGAACAAGAAATATTCTGAGTGTCTTTCTTCTGTCAGTGTTTTTACCCAGCCAGTGTACCACTGGGTTTTCTGTGTATAGTTGTGTTTTCTTGAACTATTGGTTCTCCTCATCTAAATTCAGTTCACAGGAAACTGATATTTCTTGTGGGTTGGTTTTTTTTGTTGGATGCTTTGTTTTGTTTTTGAAAGGGGCAATAGGAGTGAGTGTCTTTGCAAATATGTATGCAGTGAGGAAGAACAATTTGTGCTTGGGGAGTTTGGAACTACCCTGAGTGTTCTGGGGTTGTGTAACTACCCCATTCTAGCAGTGATGTTAGCATATATTAAAACCTGAAATCAGCAGAATGATTGTTAAAAACCATTGGTTGCTTATCTATAAAGGGTGTTTTTTTTTCTTTTCACAGGTGTAGGGAAGTGAAATATTTGGAACAGAGTGCTGTGCATAGGACTTGCATTATGCTAAAAGTTCAGTACTTCACAAAATGTACTGTAACTACTGAGCTAGCTGAAATTTCCATGGAGATAACATGAGGAATCTGTGCTATGAAATCCTGACTTCACTGGCTCAGACAATCCCAGGCTGCTTCTTTAGATGCACAAAACCGATCTATTACCTTTTTATAGCTGCTTCTGGTCAAAAACACTAGAATAGAATGGTTTNTTGTGGGTTGGTTTTTTTTGTTGGATGCTTTGTTTTGTTTTTGAAAGGGGCAATAGGAGTGAGTGTCTTTGCAAATATGTATGCAGTGAGGAAGAACAATTTGTGCTTGGGGAGTTTGGAACTACCCTGAGTGTTCTGGGGTTGTGTAACTACCCCATTCTAGCAGTGATGTTAGCATATATTAAAACCTGAAATCAGCAGAATGATTGTTAAAAACCATTGGTTGCTTATCTATAAAGGGTGTTTTTTTTTCTTTTCACAGGTGTAGGAATATACAGGAAGAATACAGTACTCTGCACTGTTTGCAGGCAGATGGGTTTTTGTCCAAGAAAGACTAGATGATCTTCTAGGTCCCTTCCAACCCCTGACACTCTGTGATTCTGTGAGTCCATTCCCAAAAATTGATTATATTTTCTGTGTTTAAGTAATCATTTGGGGCTAGAGAGAAAGGGGAGAGAATGCTTTAGTGGTAGAAAATGGCTGTTGGGTGTTATGTCAACTTCCACATTTACTGATCTTAAAATATGCCATGGCTGGAATACATTGATTCTAATATTGTGGCAGAAAGGTTTCTGAAATAAAAAAGTTAATTTTTCAGGAAAAAAAAAAAAAGTGCTGTCCTTGGCCAAGTATTAAATAAGCAAGTATTGCCTCCCCACCACAAAGACCCTGATCTTTTCTTTTCATCTTTCAAGTTTTAATCCCTTTTTCTTCCACAGCCCAATGTTCAAAAAAGTAATTGAGGCTCCTGTATGTAGCCTGTATTTTGCCATGATTCATGTGTTGTCACTAGTCCTTCTGATGCTCACAGCTTCCTGAATTATCATCTTTAATAGGGCTGCAACATTTCCACTAGAGGTGAAACCTTAATCACTGAAGTGAGGAGCTCAGTACATGCACTCAGTGTTGTAAATGCTGTTCTGTAAATTGCTAAAATAAATGCAGTTATATTCAATTACTTTATTAAGTAATTAATATTTATTCAGTAATTTATATTTAATTTATTTAATTTATATTTATTACTTTATTAATTTTAGACAAAAATATTGATTTTCTGAATGTTGGGAGATGTACTTTTTTCTATTTAGCAAAGTAGGAAATGTCAAAGAAAACTGTATTTGTAAATAGAGTAACGTTTACCATACTCCAAGTGAAATGGTGATGCTTTCATTACAGTAGGATCAGCATGACGAATTCCTTTTTAACTAGTCATTAATAAAAAAGTTCCAGCCTTTATAAAGTTCAGTTAGTTGAAGTGTTGTGCACACAGTCCTTTTTATGTGAAACAGTGACAGAAAAAAAGCTAGTGCAGCCTTTTTGCTTCAAAATTCAAGCACAAAAAATCAAGCAAGTTAGAAAATGGATAAAATAAAGATTTAGTGGAGGAAAATGCATTATCTAACCAGAAAGTAGTGATTTCAAAAGTGGTCCACTTTTCATCCATATGGTATTACTCAGAAACTGTAACTTTTGAAACCTGTAATGCAAATAAATGTTTTCAGCTATTGGCAATTAGTTTTCATGGCTGCTGTTAGCCTTTCCTGAAGTGAAATGAGGATATACAACATTTAATGCAAAGGATCTAAAGCTGCTCTTTGCATAAATAATTAACAGGCTTGTGAAGTGATGGATTTGGCAAGAAGGGAGCCCAACTGGGAGAAAACAAGAAAAAAAAATCTCTAAAGCAAAGAACCAGAGCTGACAGAACAAATTTCCATTGAACAATGTTCTTTTTTTACCTTATCACTGAAACATTTCTGAAAGCCAAACTTGATAGGCCAAGGAGTTTGGCCAATTTTTTTGCAATATTGGGCTTGTCAGATTAAAGTGGTTTAGTGTTTACAGTTTCCAGAAAGTGTTTCTAGACTAATTTCAAGTTAATATTTCTGTTAGATAGAAAAATTAGGTATTTTAGAAGTTTCCACAGGCATTATTTTCTTACTGGTTTTAAGAAATACTAAATAAACAGGACCTAAGAGGGCAGAAATAACCACTTTTTCAAGTACTAATATTTGCAAGGGAGCTATGGTCAAATAAGAGTTCTCTGCAGGTACAGTTGCTAGTGTTTGGGTTTTATTCAGGTACTTAATTCTAGCAGAAGAGAAAACTATCAGGCAGAAATCAGTTAAATAAAATAATAGCCCCAAATTTAAACTAGTTATTTTTAAATTGCTTTAAAGGATTGCAAGTTAGGGGAAATTTTGGGTTATATGTAAACTTATGGATCTTATACTTTATATATTTTGCCTTTTTCTCCTTTCTTAATTTTCTTTAATGTGTATAAGGTTACTTCTAAAAATCCCATGTCCCTTAAAATAATATTAGATACATTTCAAAGGGGGAGTTAGGAATATTGCATTTCCAAGGGGGAATTACAGATTGTAACATAGGAATATTGCTTTTTAAGTTTAAAGTGTCACCAATCTTGAGGAATTACATTAATTATAATAATTTTTAAAAATTTTCATCTGAATGACCTAATAGCTTTTGATAACCCTGTTTTATTTTTTCTTTTATTGTTTTTATTGATATATATCTCTTTGTCGTGTATTGTTTGCTACTTTTTTCTTCCTATTTACCTGTTGCCTTCTACCTTTTGGCAATGTAGATCTTGAAGTGTAGGATATCTAAAAGACTTTTAATTCCTATTTTCATCTCTTTCAGGATAACATTTTGTCATCTTCCTTTCCAAAGTAAATGGTTATATGTGGGCACCGAAAGAGGGAATATTCACATTGTCAATGTGGAATCATTTACTCTCTCAGGCTATGTCATCATGTGGAATAAAGCCATTGAACTGTGAGTGTAATCAAGTATTGCCTGTTGAAGGGATGGATCAGAAGTGTCCCAGATGATATTAACATCAGTTGCAGAATTGTTGTNAATATAAAAACTTTACATCTATTCCAGGTAAAGAGACAAAATAGGTAACAAACAAAAGGCATACTCATTTTTCTGTTATGATAAAGAGCTAGAAGAAGAAGATATGGTATGGCTGGTATGTGGGCAGGCATGGTACTTCTACAGTTTTGGGTTTAAAGCCCAAAGTATAAATATATGCATTGTAAAAGGGCTGTATATAAAGTATAGCTTTGCTGTCTGAAAATGCAAATTTAAATGTGATGGACTTCATGTATGTTTTGAAGATAAACACAGCTCTTTATTAATCCACCTTCTTCAATCAAAGTCCTAGTGTTGTTTTAATTATGCCCAGCTTGGGCACTTTCTGAATAATGGCAAAACTTGACATGTTATCCAACTGCATCAGTTCTGTAACTACAAACATTAAGGTTGATAGTGGAAAGCTGATATAAATTTATTATTTCCTATTTTTTTTATGTTGTAAATAAGCAGTGAACAATTTTCTCAAAAAAAGACAGGAACTACATGCCTAAAAAAAAGACAAAATATTTAGAGGCTTGAAGATCAAAGTAAAAGGGACTCCATGCTGAAATGGCAACAGATTACTTACATGGAGTCTATATGTGCAGAATCTGTATTAGTTGCAAGCATTTTGAGATGCAGTTCTGGGCAGGAGAATTGCTGTTTTCTTTTGTTGTTGTTTTTTTTTTTAATTAAATGGAAATATTTCTTGTTTAGGTCATCCAAATCTCATCCAGGACCTATTGTCCACATTAGTGACAATCCAATGGATGAAGGAAAGGTAGGATATGTTTAAAGGCTGTTCAATACATAATTTTTCAAGAAAGACTTTTTTTTTATGGATATCACTGCTTTTTAACATCTCACTGTAATTAACGTCTGGGGAAAGCTTATTAATTGGTTTCTTTATAGATAATGAACTATTACCTAGCACTTCAGGAAGGATGGTGTTACAGCAAATGTAAGAAGAGCAAATTCCCATGAGAATAATATACAATAAAAAGTTCTCATTTCCAGCCCCCATTTCCTTTCAAGAAGGAATACAATTTGGAAAATTTAACATTGACCTTTCTGGAACTCAAAGGGATTTCCAAGGACTCCTCAGAAGAATGTTTTCCCCTCCTCCCCCTGATTTTTCATGAATGTCAGTTGTATTAACTAGAAATTTAGTAGACAACAAAGTAAATCTCTCTAACATGGAGGTCTTTACCACTTCTTACTAATTTTTATCTAATTGAAGTTACTAGGATAATGCTACATCTCTTCAGGGCAAGAACTACAGGCATTGTAAATGGTGTTATTTTGCTTATCCTCATACAGAGTTAATACATCTTATTATTGCAGCTTCTGATTGGCTTTGAGTCTGGAACAGTGGTGTTGTGGGATCTGAAGTCAAAGAAGGCAGACTACAGATACACACATGATGAGGTAATGCTTTTAATCTGCATTATTTGCTATAAAGACATCATTTGCTCTTCTAGCAGTTACATTTTTTTTCTTCTGTTTGTGTCAAGTAGATCAATAAATAAATGTCTTTCAAATTGCAAGTTTCCAAAGGTTTTTGTTTTGTTTTGTTATTTTTCTAGAAAAAATATGGAGATTTCTCTAAAAAAGCAATAGAGTTTGAATAATAGAAACTTCAGACCAAATCACTAGTGGTTCATTAAGCAATGCTAGATGGCATGGATTTCTTGACTAATTTTGGGGACTGAGGATTGAAGCTTTCAGATCATTTTTCTGCTGAGTAGTGTGACACTCACCTGTTAACAGGTGACATAGAAACAACATGGTTTAGCAATTTCTGTAATTTCAAGTCTTCTGTGCTGAAAAGGAGGGGGCAGGGAAGAAACCACTAAATCTCACTAGGTCACTTTTGTAAACACACCTTTTCTTTGTGGGATGAGATGGCTTGAAATAAAACTAGAGCATGTTTAAAAAAAAACAGTGGCATGGGATGGCATTCCATTCTGTAAAACTTCAGTCTTTAAAATGTGTTTCTTGAGAGAATGTAGGCTTCTTGAATGGCAGATTAAGAAAAATCAGTCCAACCTAATAGGCAAGTTGGTGTATTTTATTTAAAGTAAGTTTTGATTAGTTTTCCTTGATGGTAAAATGTCTGTATCATTGTTCAGTACAATATGTTGTGTGTTTAGCTGTGGTTTGTGTTGCAGCAGGTGTCTTCCTTAGCTGTGTGCTGAACTTTGCACAAGACAGGATTTGTTTTCTGTTTGTCTTGGCTCTACCAATGAACAATGTGTCAAGGCAGAGCCTTAGCCTTGGATCACCAGAGTTATATTGGAATGGCCAAGCTAAATGAGGTTTTTTGTGTGTTCAGAAATGTCTGTAAGCCTCCAAGTATGTTAAGAGCAATTTTCTACCTTCCAATTTCTTTGCATGCACCTAATTAATTCCCTCTGCTGCTTTGTTGCATAAACCTACTTGTATTTCAGTCATCCTTCTTCTGGTCAATCAAGGTCTTCATATACCTTTTACTCTTCTCTGATTTTCTATTTTTGCCTATTTTAACTTTAAAATAGAAACACAATAGCATAATGTATTCAAGACGTGGGCATACTGGATTTCTGATGTGGAATAATTGCTTTTGTTTTCTTTTTGTGGATCTTGATACTGGATTAGTCTTTTAATGAGGTAAATGTTGAGCAGATGCTTTCTTTGAACAACCTACTATAAAGCTTATTCTTCAGTGTTAATTGGCAGCTCAAGGCCCATTGTTTATGCATTACTTCACAATTACATAGTTGGACTGTAATGCAGTTCTTCACTAGCATCCTGATTTATCTTGAATATGCTCTGATGCTGTCAGCACTCTTATCTTAATATGGTTGTTATAATTTTTCAAGTTATTTATGAATGAAGTGAGCAGTACAGGTCCCTGAGGGTCTCTACCAATTATCCATAAGCCAATCAATTACTGCCAGCCTGTCTTTATTCTATCTTGCTTGACTTCTTCATACCTTAACCAGTTACCCATCTGTTCAGGGATCTCTAGCCTGTTTGGTTTCAGTTTGCTTTGAGAGATGATTAAAGACTTCAAAAAATGTCTAGGCAGCTTAATTGGTGTTAATCACATGGTTGGTAACATTTTCATAGGCTTGTTGGATATAATTTCCTGTTACAAAAAGCATGATGACTTCTTACTTGTATTAGTATTTACCCTCAGCCATAACATTCTGTGATTCTGTGATTATTAAGTCACATTAATCGGGTTTTGTTGCAGTTTCTAGAAACTTAACTATGTTACAGAGTTTGTGTGTTTGCTTTTATTATTATTATTATTGCAGAAGAGAATCACAGGATCACAGAATGTGAGGGGTTGGAAGGGAGCTAGAAGATCATCTAGTCCAACCCCCCTGCCTGAGCAGGGGCACCTAGACCAAGTCACCCGGGAACAGATCCAGGTGGGTCTGGAATGTCTCCAGAGCAGGAGACTCCACAACCTCCCTGGGCAGCCCCTGCCAGCCTCTGGCACCCTCACTGGGAACAAGTTTTTCCTTCTGTTTCCCCTCAACCTCTTGTGCTCCAACTTGCTCCTATTGCCTCTTATCCTAAGGAGGTAGTGAACTACCTCAGATCACATCATTTGGTAAAGAAATGGGCATTATCATAAGCTGGGAATGGATAGAAAGAGGAAAAGGGGGGGAAAAAAAACCCCAACACTGCAGTGTATCAGTGGGGTTGCAGAGGGACTTCAGTGAATCAGACCTGCTTATCAGCACTGGGGAAACATTCTGTGGCTCTACTCCTCTTGAAAACACCTAATTCTTCTGGTTACTGGTTAACCAAGTAGTCCAGTCAGTCTCGTAAAATCCTCAGTCATTGGAAAGGTGATGACTGCTTCTGTGGCTTTGGCACAGTGCCATGACATTGAGGAACAAGATGTAGCCATGAGGACCCTGGAAATGGGTCCCCTCTATTTGTGGAGCTTTTGGTTTGGTTTTGTTTAGTTTTCCTGTGGCAGAGACACAGACTTGTGTGTTTTATTTGAGTGATGATGGCTGTTACTGGGTGACTAGGCTTCATCAGCTATCATGAATAGGATGGCCAGGCACACTCATTTGCCTGTCTGTGAGGAACTTTGCCATGGGGTTAGTCTCCTCCATCATCACCTAGTAGCTGATGGTGGTCTTCTGTAACATGGAAAGGCTGTGCAGTCTACCAGCATCACTTCATGCACAGCTTTGTGACTGAAAACCTGAGATGTGTGAAGAGATCCAGACGTCATCCTTTATGCTCTTGTGCTAAGAGAGAAGAAGGGTCAAACTTCTTCATGATCAGAGATTTCTGGAAAGGGAACTAAGATTTCCTCAGGGAAGAAAATGAATCCTAGTCTATCTTTTTGTAGCTTCCTACTTGGTTTAATTCCAAATTCCCTGATGTTGAGGAGGCTTTCTTGAAGCAAATTGCTAAGTGGAACACTTCCCATTCTTTCTGGATGTGTGACTGCCCAGCAGCCTGCTGTGATAGTGGCAGCACAAGAACACTAGAAACCCTCATCTGCAGGACAGGAATTTTTATAGTGTGGGCAACACCACCACCCTGTAAAACCTTTGTAGTCGTATTTTACAGGGGGTAATGGGTTGAAATGAGAGCAGAGGAGATTGAGACTGGATCTCAGGAAGAAGTTCTTGCCCTTGAGGGTGGTGGCTCAGTGGCACAGGCTCCCCAGGGAGGTGGTTGAGGCCCCATCCCTGGAGCTCTTGCAGGTGAGGTTGGCCAAGGCTCTGAGCAGCCTGGGCTAGTTGAGGGTGTCCCTGCTCCCTGCAGGGGGCTTCACTAGATGTCCTTTGGAAGTCCCAGCCCTAAACATTCTGTGATTCTATGATTTCTGCTTACCCATGGCTGGGGCTGGGCATGATTAGTATTAGTCATAATTTTCCTTCCACAATATTCTAGTTCATAACAGGGAATTTAGTTAGAATTTGTTCTTGATTTTTTTTACTTTTTTTTTTATAACAGATGAGATCATGGACTTCCAGTACTGTATACTTCTTATTTTAACAGTAATACATTACATGGTTAGAATTAGAATGCACAAATGTACCATTCTGTTTCAGAGAATTTGGAAGAATTATCTGTGATGTAATAGAACTGCAACTGTGAATGAGCTTCTCCTTCGAAAGTTTCTTTAAAACCCTTTCCTCAAAATGGCTTTTGTCTTGGACAGGATCAGGGGAAAAATAAGGCTGTAAATTATTTTTGCATCATTCTTAAGTTTGGGTTTTTTTAATGTTCAAACATTGGAGATCTGTTAAAGCAAAATATAAGTATTTCTTACACAGAATACAGTTTATACTTCAAATGTTTCTCATACTGTTTTCAGCTATGAAATAAAATGAATTTCTTGGCTATGAATTTAGTTTAAAAAAAATGAAATGCAACTTTTGAAAATGAAAACTAGTATTTTAATCAAGTAAATTCAGGTAGTATTTTTATGTGTTCTGATTTAAAGTAAGCTTTGATAGTATTAACTCAGCAAACATATTATAGATCAGTATTTTTAGGCTCAATGTTCTGGTACATGGCTGTGTAAGAGATTATTTTACAGTTTTAAAAACATGTCAAAGTAAACTCTGGGATTAAGGGGAGGGATAGAAAAAAAAAAAAGGCAACCCTGATGTGTGACCTGTCAGAAGTCAAAGTGTGTCAATGCAGTCATTAGATAATTGCACATTTCATTGCATCTAAACAATCTTCATGATGTATTGTTATTAAAGCCTAAGTTAACTACATTATTCTTTTTCTGTCAAGAATTTTTTCCTCTTTCTTTCTTACTGATGACAAAAGATTTAGCATAGGTACTTCCAAGCTCTCATGCTTGCTTTGAATAGTTTCATAAAGCAGTAGAAAATGAGTCAGTGTCATCAGCTGCTCAAGTTTACTAGAAAATACTGCCTATGGAAATAAGGCAGTGAAATCTGTATAGCCCATGATAAAGTCTGATTTGCAGAACAATTGATAGCATATAATGGATCTTGCCAGTCTAGTTCAAGTTCACTTCATGTCACAAAGAGTAAAGGATCATAGTCAAATCTAGAGAAAGATGAAAGGAATTCTTGGTGGTTCAGGTGTATTCCTGTGGGAAAGTATGCAGAGACATTTTGCCACCAATTGTGCAAGGAGGTGTTTGTTGGTATTTTTGTTACTGTGGGCTAGTGCTTTTTGTTGTTTCTTTTTTTAAACAGTTTCCTTTGGGTTTTTACTTTTCTTTCTCTGAATTGTAGCAACTGTATTTGCAGTAGTCTAAAATTGATATAAGAAAAATGATTTGAGAAAGTGGCTTAGAAATAGAGGAAACTGCTTAAATTAATAGTTTTGTGTTCACATCTAAGTATCAATACATTTCTGCCCTTAGCTGTCTTGCAGGAAAGTAAGACACAAAGAGTGGTCTCAACTGTTCTGTAAGGTAGGGTTCAAATAAGTCTGTAGGAATTTACAAAAAAGGGTTTTTTTTGGTATATGTATTTTTATCAATTGAAACTATTAAATCCCCTTGAAGAACATGTAAACCAAAACTTGAGTTGTTCCTGATGACATCGCCTCTCAGCTTGTAAGGTAGTATTTAGAATTACTGATTTTTGTGCCTCAGGTAGCTGTTGACAATAATTGCAAGAGTGTTTCCCTCTGAATCAGATACCTTCACCTTCTTAGGTGATATGTGATAGGAACACATTTAATAGGAAACCTGTAGTTAAAATTAAATAAATGGTATTTGATAAAAGTTGTTTGTTTTTTGGTTTGGTTGTATTTCTTTTGTTTTTTTTAATAGAGGGCACTCTGTCTAATTTCCTGTAAAGATTCCCTTTATTTGGTGCATGCTTGTAGATGGAATGATTCAGAATGTTCATGAGGTTAGGACCCAAGTTAGCTGTGCAGACAACACCTCTGTGCATACAAGCACCTTGTGCCCTAAATCACAGAATCATAGAAAGGTTTGGGTTGGAAAGGACCTTTAAAGGTCTTATAGCAACAGTTCTCTGTAGTACTAGTGCATGATCTTGTCATAAGGGATTACTGTTTAATATTCATATAACCAGTGATTTATTCCACAAAAATATTTGAAATGCAGTTGAAACAGCACAAGCTGATTTCAGTACACAACTGTGTTATGGTACCAGAAGGATATCAGGTGAAGTTTTAAATCAAGATGAGAATTATGGTTAAAACATCAAAAATTTTCTTCTGGAGCAATAAGCTTTGTTTAAAACAATGCACGTAATAATAGTTCAATATATATATATTTGCTCCTAGGGGGCTTTAGATTTATAACTTCAGTGGATACTGCCTTATTTTTCTATCTTGGTTGCTATGCTTGCCTTCAAATTCCAACACTAATATTAGCCATAGAAACAGTATCAAAACTTTTGGGTTTTAGTATTGGGATGATTTTTCAGTTATCAGTTCTGGTGATTGAGGCTGCTGCTGTCAACATCTAGTGCCATCTCAAGTGATTGTACTTTTTTCACTGTAGCTGATGTGTCACTGTAGATATACTAACCTGTTGTATACCTAGAGATTATACTACAGCTACTTAGAGATCTTGGCTTTATTTTTCAGCTGTCCAAAAAGTTGTGAACAGTGTAATAGCAAAGGACAGTGTCCTGTACCAAAGTTTGTTGTGTTCAGCCCCCAGAACTGTTAGTTGAATTATTTTACTAATATTTTGTTACGCTTCAATAATATTTGGCTGCATTGCAAGATGTAACCAGATGCTCCATAAAACTTTATAGTAAGTAGCCCTAAAGCCAAAGGCCTCATTATTATCTTTCAGCATTCTTTCTATTCCATTAGGTTCCTAGCAGAAATTAAGTGATAGCAGTCATCCTTCTGTGTTCAGTTTATCAGAGCTTTTTATGTTCTTAAGCATTAATGCTGTTTCAACAGTAATGAGTTGTGTTTCCTTCCTCTTGGCCTCCTATTTCAAGAAAAGGAGTTAAGTGTTCATTTTTCAGATGATTTTTCTTTTTGGGCCAGTTTTGTTTGGCATCTTTATTGATGACTTGGACGTGGGGATTGAAAGCACCCTCAGTAAGTTTGCAGACACCAGATTGTGTGGGAGTGTTGCTCCTATTGAGGGTAGGAAGGTTCTGCAGAGGGATGTGGACAGGTTGGATCGTTGGGCCCAGGCCAGTTGTATGAAGTGCAATAAGGCCAAGGGCCAGGTCCTGCATTTGGGTCACAACAACCCCCTGCAGCACTACAGGGGGATGAGTGGCTGGAAAGCTGCCCAGCAGAAAAGGACCTGGGGGTGCTGGTAGCCAGCTGGCTGAACATGAGCCAGGGGACAAGAAAGCCAACAGCATCCTGGCTTGTATCAGGAATAGCATGGTCAGCAGGAGAAGGGAAGTGATCGTGGCCTTGTACTCGGCCCTTGTTAGGCCTCATCTTGAGTGCTGTGTTTGAGCTACGTATGTGATGCGTGATATATTCATCAGTGACCTGGATGAGGGGATAGAGGTACCCTCAGCAGTTTTGCTCATGATACCAGACTGGGAGGAGTGGCTGAGGGTGCCAGAGGCTGGCAGGGGCTGCCCAGGGGAGTTGTGGAGTCTCCTGCTCTGGAGACATTCCAGACCCGCCTGGATCTGTTCCTGGGTGACTTGGTCTAGGTGCCCCTGCTCTGGCAGGGGGGTTGGACTGGATGATCTTCTAGCTCCCTTCCAACCCCTCACATTCTGTGATTCATGGAAAGATTCACTAATAGATTCCTATGCTTGCCTGTACCTCAAAATTGCCATTGCAGTATTCAAAAGCTTATTCAAACTAATATATATTTTGTTTTCATTATCATCATTCATCATCATTTCCAAAAAACTTATTACTGTAGTTCTTGTTTCACTTGCATTCTCAGCTCATGCTTGCTACTTGTGGATATCCACATAGACATCTCAAAGTAGCATTTAAAACTTTGACTTAATGCTATGAAGTAGGTGTTACAGACAGTGTATTCTTGCCAATAATAAAAAATCAGGGTTAGCAAAGCTCAGTGCTTGCAGTTACTCTCTGCATTCTACCCATTGTCGGGAAATACTTTAATATTACACTCTGAGAAGGAATTTTTTCCCCCTTAAATGTGTCACTACAATGAAGACAGTATTTTGATAAAGTGTGTCTGAAAGAAGTACTTCTATGTAAGTACCTATTATAGGTGAGGACATAGTAAGAGCAATATGACTTAATTAGTACTTTCTCTAATTTCCTCTTGCTGCCTAATGTCATTGAGAAAGGAGTAAAAAAGGCAGCAAAATACTCAAATTATACTGATCTGTTTTTTCACTTTTCTTTCATAGGCTATCCACTCTGTGGCTTGGCATCATGAAGGAAAACAATTTATTTGTAGTCACTCAGATGGTACTTTGACCATATGGAATGTAAAATCTCCTACCAAACCATTCCAGACAATCACTCCACATGGTAAGATGAAAATGGATACCCACTATATTTGTCAGCTCTTAAACAGACAGCTTTTATTGTCTTTTGCAAAACCAGGTTTTGAAAGTGCAGTTTCAGTGAAAGTAAAAAACTTATCTGTCATTTCAAATTCTGATAGATCTCATGAAAAATAAAGTATTTATGAAACTAAAATAGAAATCAGTGTAGTTTTGTCTAAATGTCTGAACTTCAAGATCACCTTTCAAGTAAAGGCATTGATCTCAAAGCTAATGCATATTTTGCAGGGCTTGCTTTTTTTCTTAACATTACAATCCCATATGTTGTTTAAAATACATACAAGCAAGCATGTGCTTCATGTATAAATGTGTAGATTGCCATATAAATTCTTGGAAAGGTTTGTAACAGGCTAGAATCTGGTAAGAAGTTCCCACTTCTGAGAAGTCTTGCATTAATGTTAGTCTAGGAAACTAACATTACATGTTGTTTCATTACATGTTGTTGTTGAATCTGAAGTAAGTCCATGTTTACTCTGCTAGTTCTGGACTAGAGTAGAAAAAGGAAGCTGTAGATTTATATTTATCAGAAAAAAAATAAAACTGACTGCTACTGAAGTAACTGAATCTACTTTGACAAGACTAACAATTTTATTATGTTTTGACCCCTTCTAATAAACATTTTTATTCTGCAACATTTGAAATCAAAAAAGAAAACTAAGAAAGAAAAAAAAAGTTCTCCCCAAACATAAATATTTTACAGTGGTGTATTGAGTTTTGACAAATCTGTAATGATATTATGTGACATTATTCCATCGTATACTCTGTAATTGACAGAGATGCTGAATGTTTTGCATGAATGCTCTGCTTTGCAAGTTGCATAGTGAATTTCAGAATGTCATGTTATTGAACTGCAGGATTAATGTAAGAAAATAATTCTCTTTAGGAAAGCAGCTGAAAGATGGAAAGAAGCCAGAACCCTGCAAACCTATCCTTAAGGTGGAATATAAAACAACTAGAGCTGGGTATGACTTGTTTTGGATGCAAAATTAATATATGTAAAATAAAAAATAAAATGTGGTTCTCTGGAAAGGCACTTTGTTGATCAGGTTTTGGGATATGTTTACTGATGGCACTGAGCTAAGGTGAAACACCTGCAATAGTTTTGGTAAATCAGGTATTTCTGAGTTAGCCACAAAATCATAGGAACAAATTGCTATAGACATACTTTAACTTAGATAATGCATTACTGGTATCCTTACTACATGCTTCTTCCAGACTGCTGAAGTTGCATGCATTTTTGCTCAATTTTTTTAGATAGCAAAGAAAAAAATGGCTGACAAAGCACCAAAGACACTAAAGCACAGTCTAGAAAGACTGAACTTAGGCAAACAGTAGCCTGATGTGAATACTCTAAATTCTGAATATGTTTTCCTCCCCCCAGAATGTTAGTGACAGAAGCTTTTTGGTAGAAGGCAGTAGTTTATGCAGTGAGTTGTTGCAATTACTGCTTTGTTACATATTCAATATGCATAATTAGACACAAGAAGATCAGATGGTTTTGTTACCAAGACTGCAATTAAGATTCAAGCATATCATGAACTTTGTGCAATTTCTTTTATTTGTGGTTCTGAAGTGCTTTCAAGTGTTTGAGTAAGAAGTGCAATATAAAGGTAAAATATTCATAGAATTATTTTGGTTGGAAGAGACCTTCAAGACCATAAATTCCAATGGTTAACCCAGCACTGCCAGGACACTACTAAACCATGTCCCTCAGCACCACAGATACAGGTCTTAAATCCTCCTGGGAATATTGACTTCACTGCTTCCCTGGGCAACCTATTTAGTGCTTTGCAACTCTTTTCTGTGAAGAATTTTTCCCTAATACCCAATCTAAACCTCCCCTGCTGCAACTCGAGCCTGTTTCCTCTTGTCCTATTTTTTTGTTGCTTGGGAGAACAAACCCACCCCCTCATCACTACAACCTCCTGTTAGTTAAGTCTCTCCTCAGCCTCCTTTTCTCCAGGCTAAACAACCCCAGTTCTCTCAACTGCTTCTCATAAGACATGTGCTCTAGCCCCTTACCAGCTTTGTTGTCTTTGGACATGCTCCAGCACCTCTGATTACAACCTGGTTGGGGCTCCAACCATTATTCTTTCTGCTGTTTCAGCTCTCACCCTGTCTCACTTTTTTTCCTTCATTATGTTCTCCATATTCAGAGGCTTTTCCTGGTTCTTACAGACTGTCTATTTATCTTTGAAGTTTGTGGGGTTTTCCTGTTGGTGGTTATGGTTTGGGTTTTTTTTTTAAGTTTACTGCAGACAGTGCCTGTGAAATCTCCAAAGCCAAAGTTGTTTACCCTTCAACATGTCTGGCTTTATTTCTGGAAGAATATATGTAGAAATGCTGCTATTGACAGTTGTCCTGTACCTGGGCTTGGGGATTTAAAAGGCAAGTTCTTAATATATTCCTTGAGAAACTGGTATAATTTTCCAATCCTAGAGCATAATGTCATTTTTCTGCAGCCATTTTTAGTTCATCTGGAATACTCCATCTCTCTGAGTTCCAAAGGTAGATGACCTTTTGAGCTTGCTGAAATGGCTTCCATATTTTATTTTGAAAACACTTCTCTGTTCAAAGTGAGCCTAGAGCAGCTCTTGAGCTTCCTAATGCTATTTCCAACCCTTCCAGATTCAGTCTTTTATAGTATTTACACTAGGAGATATTAGCATTATGATAAAATTGCCCAAACTCATTTTTCACTACTAGAGCTCTGTGTAATTGAAACCATAGCTCAAAGGTCTCCCCATAAAACATATTCAAAATGGGTATTGTCTTGGCAGCTAATGCAGCTCTCATTGACTAACTGTAGCACAGCACCACTTAGCAAGATGGATGAATATAAATGGGACTCAGATTACCATAATAATGAGGTCTTCAGACAAGTCATTCTTGATCTGTTAAGTTAGTTTGAATATTATTATTTTTTTGTGTGTGTGAGCTTGTTGGTTCAAAAGCACACTTTCCAAAATGAAGTTGTCATTTATATTCACTACTACAAAATTTCAAGTTCCAAGACAAACTCTTGTAGCCTTTGCCACCTTTTAGCAGGGATTAACTGCTTGGCAAATTCTCCCATCATCTCTAAAGAAAGCCAGCTACTACCAATGGCCTGACTTCTGTTCTCTCACATGCAAATTCCCAGGAACTGACTGACATTTGTCAGTGTACCTCTAAAGGTGAGAGAAACATCCTCCAGGGCTGTGAGCCACTCAGCTCAATTGTATTTTAATATACTGCAAGACCTAATCCTGTGTTTTTTTTCTGAAATACTTTTTTTTTTTTTCGTGAAACATTGTCTCCTTCTGTAGTTAATTTTTTATAGTGTTCCCCAAGTGGTTGATTTGGATTATGAGGAAATGAATGTGAAGGGATTGCTTCCAAACCTGCTAAGGCAGAACTGTTTCAGAGAAGAAACTGTATTAGCAGCTGCTAAAAATGCTATATAGCAGCTCTCTAAGAGCTGAGCAGTGTATTTTTGTTAAATGTTGGATACATCTCCTCTGTTATGTAAAGTACAGTATTTATATTTCTCTTAAATTGTGTGTTTCTATTTAATTTATGAGTCACAACTGAATATTTATGAATATTTATGTGTCACAACTGAAGGGCAAAACAAAGTACTTTGAAAACCCACAGCTTTTGTTGGTAGTAAATCAGTGATTTAATGCAAATATGAAAAGTTCATACACAAACCTGTGCTGCTTTTGCTGACAGACTAAAGTCAGCTTTAATCTGATTCATCTGTGCAGAAAACTGTGTGACAGATCTGTGTAATCTATTCTTAGCTCTTCTGTGCTTTGTTTCATGAGGGCATGGACTCTGGCAAGCCTGCCCAAAGCAGTCTGATTACCTTGAGAAACAACATGGGGAAATCAGCATGCAGTTTCCCATGGGATGTGTGACATGCAGAAATTGAGTTTGTCCCTTTCTTATTGTCTGTTGATCTTGGTGAACCCACAGTTTTAATGCTAACTGAAAACTGGCCTGATAGCAGGATTGGTTTTTTTAAAACTGATTTTGTGTAGATAAAAAAAATATTGCAAGAAGTCATTTCAGCATGGGATACAGCAAATATATCACCCCATTGGTTTTTTTTCTTCCATGACATCCTGAAAAATACCAGGTTAAATCAAAGTTTCTTCTTTTTGTGCCATTATTTCATGGATCTGAAATGAAATTAAAAACTTGTAGACTTACTATTCCAGAAAGACCCTTTGGCTGCTGTTGGAGGCAGGGTATTGGGCTTGAACCCATGATCTAATTTATGGTCTTTCCTTTGAGGTCTCTTCCACAACCAACAGAATTCTTATCAACTCTGAAATAATTGTAGAAACTGAAAGTTTCTCTCAGTCTGCTTTGTCTTCAAAGCTATAAACACAGAACAGCTCTCAGCCTAACCTTAAACTCAAGAACAACAGCATCATACCTACTCTACAAAAGATATTCTGCCNGGTTTTTTTTTTAAGTTTACTGCAGACAGTGCCTGTGAAATCTCCAAAGCCAAAGTTGTTTACCCTTCAACATGTCTGGCTTTATTTCTGGAAGAATATATGTAGAAATGCTGCTATTGACAGTTGTCCTGTACCTGGGCTTGGGGATTTAAAAGGCAAGTTCTTAATATATTCCTTGAGAAACTGGTATAATTTTCCAATCCTAGAGCATAATGTCATTTTTCTGCAGCCATTTTTAGTTCATCTGGAATACTCCATCTCTCTGAGTTCCAAAGGTAGATGACCTTTTGAGCTTGCTGAAATGGCTTCCATATTTTATTTTGAAAACACTTCTCTGTTCAAAGTGAGCCTAGAGCAGCTCTTGAGCTTCCTAATGCTATTTCCAACCCTTCCAGATTCAGTCTTTTATAGTATTTACACTAGGAGATATTAGCATTATGATAAAATTGCCCAAACTCATTTTTCACTACTAGAGCTCTGTGTAATTGAAACCATAGCTCAAAGGTCTCCCCATAAAACATATTCAAAATGGGTATTGTCTTGGCAGCTAATGCAGCTCTCATTGACTAACTGTAGCACAGCACCACTTAGCAAGATGGATGAATATAAATGGGACTCAGATTACCATAATAATGAGGTCTTCAGACAAGTCATTCTTGATCTGTTAAGTTAGTTTGAATATTATTATTTTTTTGTGTGTGTGAGCTTGTTGGTTCAAAAGCACACTTTCCAAAATGAAGTTGTCATTTATATTCACTACTACAAAATTTCAAGTTCCAAGACAAACTCTTGTAGCCTTTGCCACCTTTTAGCAGGGATTAACTGCTTGGCAAATTCTCCCATCATCTCTAAAGAAAGCCAGCTACTACCAATGGCCTGACTTCTGTTCTCTCACATGCAAATTCCCAGGAACTGACTGACATTTGTCAGTGTACCTCTAAAGGTGAGAGAAACATCCTCCAGGGCTGTGAGCCACTCAGCTCAATTGTATTTTAATATACTGCAAGACCTAATCCTGTGTTTTTTTTCTGAAATACTTTTTTTTTTTTTCGTGAAACATTGTCTCCTTCTGTAGTTAATTTTTTATAGTGTTCCCCAAGTGGTTGATTTGGATTATGAGGAAATGAATGTGAAGGGATTGCTTCCAAACCTGCTAAGGCAGAACTGTTTCAGAGAAGAAACTGTATTAGCAGCTGCTAAAAATGCTATATAGCAGCTCTCTAAGAGCTGAGCAGTGTATTTTTGTTAAATGTTGGATACATCTCCTCTGTTATGTAAAGTACAGTATTTATATTTCTCTTAAATTGTGTGTTTCTATTTAATTTATGAGTCACAACTGAATATTTATGAATATTTATGTGTCACAACTGAAGGGCAAAACAAAGTACTTTGAAAACCCACAGCTTTTGTTGGTAGTAAATCAGTGATTTAATGCAAATATGAAAAGTTCATACACAAACCTGTGCTGCTTTTGCTGACAGACTAAAGTCAGCTTTAATCTGATTCATCTGTGCAGAAAACTGTGTGACAGATCTGTGTAATCTATTCTTAGCTCTTCTGTGCTTTGTTTCATGAGGGCATGGACTCTGGCAAGCCTGCCCAAAGCAGTCTGATTACCTTGAGAAACAACATGGGGAAATCAGCATGCAGTTTCCCATGGGATGTGTGACATGCAGAAATTGAGTTTGTCCCTTTCTTATTGTCTGTTGATCTTGGTGAACCCACAGTTTTAATGCTAACTGAAAACTGGCCTGATAGCAGGATTGGTTTTTTTAAAACTGATTTTGTGTAGATAAAAAAAATATTGCAAGAAGTCATTTCAGCATGGGATACAGCAAATATATCACCCCATTGGTTTTTTTTCTTCCATGACATCCTGAAAAATACCAGGTTAAATCAAAGTTTCTTCTTTTTGTGCCATTATTTCATGGATCTGAAATGAAATTAAAAACTTGTAGACTTACTATTCCAGAAAGACCCTTTGGCTGCTGTTGGAGGCAGGGTATTGGGCTTGAACCCATGATCTAATTTATGGTCTTTCCTTTGAGGTCTCTTCCACAACCAACAGAATTCTTATCAACTCTGAAATAATTGTAGAAACTGAAAGTTTCTCTCAGTCTGCTTTGTCTTCAAAGCTATAAACACAGAACAGCTCTCAGCCTAACCTTAAACTCAAGAACAACAGCATCATACCTACTCTACAAAAGATATTCTGCCCTATTTT
>VYZU01014899.1:0-17990 GCA_013401355.1 Ceyx cyanopectus | reverse complement strand
ACATTCTGTGAATCTGTGAAATTTAATCTTCCAGACATACAGTAAGACGCCTATTATTTCAAAAGTGTGATTCCCTATAGAAAGAGAATATGCCAGAGCAGTGATGGACATAAAGCAGAGCCTGGTGTCTCTGCCTGAGAGTCCTTTCAGGAGTGGAGTCACGTATTAAGAAGTTGCATAATTAAACTTGAAGGTCAATTAATTTGATAATTACAAAGTGCCAAGACCATATGAAATGCCCAAACTCCCACTATTTACCAACAAATCAAAAGGAAACTATGTGAACTACGAAGATAGATGATAAAATACTGATAATAAAATTGGCACAATGAAGAACATTCAATAATGCATGTTGAAATAATAATAATACATCAAACAGGATGGGTTTTTCTATACTAACACATTGCATTTCTGGTCTTTAGGAACCACTGTGAACTGCTTGCCAATGACAACCAAGGGCAGGCACCACTAGTCCATGGTACATAATGTCTTGAGGGTCTTGGGCATGTTCATCATTCTGTTGTTCAATTTTTCTAGTGGAAAGAGGGCAAATGAGCAGATCTTTTTGAAGCAGAGACACTTGTTTCAGTTTCTCATTTTTAAATTTGAAAAAGCTTTATATCATGCTGAAGAATAAAAAACTTGTGAATTATTGTATTAAACACAAACTGTTTCAAGTAAGTTCTCTGCACTGGTTCTGCATTTCACGGCACAAAAGCAGTTTTACTTTGTGTCAGCTCACAACCCCCCAAATTTCCACATAATGATTATTAAACCAAAGGGTTTTAGAAGATGAGAAAATGACACAATTATATTGAAATTCAACAGCAGAAATATTTTACTTGCACCTGAAAAACATCTGGACATATAATAGCTGAGCAAGCAAAAGTCCAGTTCTCTTTTTACTAGTGCCCTCAAAGCTTCCTTCTGCGTGAAGGAGCTGAGTTAACAGCAGTGAACAGTGTATCTTGGCATCATATTTCTGCTAGGTCTTTACAAGTGAGTCTTTCTGGGCTTTCTAGTTTTTAATTATTTTCTGTTCTGTCAATTTAAATTGTAAGCTTCTTGGTCCAAGAAGTATCTCTGACTTACAGAATAATTAAAGTTGTTTAACCAGACACAAGTTTGAAAAAGGGGAAATCAAACCTATGCTCAGGGTATGAATGAAAATGAATTTTCTAACATTTTTCATTCCATTTCCTGACAACCTTACCTTGTCAATTTAAAACTATAATTATTTGAATTGGGATTGCTCTCCACGTATGATTTATGGAGAAAGGCAATAGCCAGGATGGTCAGGCCCTGTGGCTCCTGCATCGGGATGTCGGGGAGCCTTTTATTCCACCTCTTCATGGTAAGTAGCACAAATACCAGAGCTGACTGCTTGTTTATGTTTTGCAATCCAGGGGTTATGAACAGCATCATCTTTGTCTCTCGGGGGAATGGAGATGTGTGGAAAAAGCCTTCGGTTCAAATGGAGAGCTCTGTTCCAGCACATCACTCTTTCAGATGTTATATGATATCTGTTGGAAAAACAGCACAGCCAGCCACCACCAATCCAAGAGATTCCTGAAATGCATTGATGATGGTTTCCTTCCCCAGGTGGTAAAGAAACCAACAAGAAAAGGTGCTATGCTGGACCTTGTTCTTACTAACAAGGAGGGGCAGGTGGGTAACATGAAGCACAAGGGCAACCTTGGCTGCAGTGATCACAAAATGGTGAAATTCAAGATCCTTAGGGCAACAAAGAGGATGTGCAGCAAGCTCACTATCCTGGACTTTCAGGAAAACAGATTTTGACTGCTTTCATCTTGGTAGAGTACTATGGGATAAAGTCCTGGAGGGGAGATGGGCCCATGAAAGACAATATTCAAGGGCCAACTCCTTCAAGCCTAGAAGAAATTTGTCCCAAAAAAGGGGAAGACAGACAAGAATCCTAGGAGGCCTTCAAGGATGAACAAATAACTCCTGGACACATGATACAAAAAGAAAGTCAACAGAGAATGGGAGCAGGGACAAGTAACCTGGGAGGATTACAAAGAAGTTGTCTGATCATCCAGAGATCAAGTTAGGAAAGCTAAAGT
The DNA here is from genome assembly GCA_013401355.1 of Ceyx cyanopectus. Classification (NCBI taxonomy): domain Eukaryota; kingdom Metazoa; phylum Chordata; class Aves; order Coraciiformes; family Alcedinidae; genus Ceyx; species Ceyx cyanopectus. The sequence continues at coordinate 15,906 of VYZU01014899.1, read as the reverse complement.
CCAGTTAGAATTCACTCTGGCCAGGGCCATCAAAGGTAGCAAGAAAAATTTCTACAGCTTTGTCAGTGATAAAATGAAGTCTAGGAAAGGTGTGGGCCCTCTGTAGAAGGAATCAGAACTAGTCAAAATAGATATGGAGAAAGGTGAGATGCTCTATTACTTCTTTGCCTCAGTCTTCACCAGTAGAATGGTGAATGTGCCTCCAGCCACACCACCCAAGTTGCAGAAATCAGACAGGTTAGGGAGTGGGATTAACAGAGAGTATCTGTTATAAGTCTAGCAGACTTCCCTGACCCTAAACATTGACAACAATAAGGACATGGTCCTGTTGGAGTAAATCCAGAGTAGGGTCATGAAGATAGAGGGCTGGAACACGTCTCCTACAAGGACAGGCTGAGAGGGATGAGCTCATTCAATCTGGATAAGAGAAGACTCTGGGGACACCTTATTTTGAAGCCTTCCAGTATCTGAAGGGAACCTACAAGAAAACTGGGGAGGGACTTTTTACAGGGGTTTGTAGTGATAGGACAATGGGTAATATAGTGAAACTGGGACACAGTAGATTTAGATGAGAAATTAGGAAGAAGTTCTTTGAGCAGGGTAAAGACCCTAGAACAGGTTGCCCTCTCTGATAGTGTTAAAGTCCATGTTGGATGGGACTTTGAGCAACCTGATCTAATGGGAGGTGTCCCTGCCTATGTCAAGAGGTTTGGAACTAGATGATCTTTAAGGCACCTTTCAACCCAAGCCATTGTAAGAATCTACAATCACAAGTACCTTTGTCAGCTCTCGGTCCCTTGGAAACCCACCTGTTACCACTGCAAGTCTCTGCAGCCTCTAATCTCTGATCATAGGGTTAAGTAAAGGCTCAAAGTCACATTTACCCTGCCAATGCAAGTGCATTTAACAAGAGAGCAGCAGAAATTTAGCCTGACTTCTATGTGATTGATATATTTTTTTCAAGACTAGCATTTTGAGTGTATTTGATTATAAAAATCAAATAATGAAGATAAATGCTTTTCTTCTGTCACAAGCCTGCTTTGAAGAGTGATGATTCCTCATTTCCTAATTTGATTTGTTCAGATAATCTACTTGACCTTATGGAGACCTTCTGGTTTGATGTCTGAATGGTAAGAAGGAGAGGCATACATGTGAGAAAGACAGAAAAAACGGAAAGCCCAAACTATATTATTTCATAAGGAAAAAGTAAAACCTGTATTTACTACAATGATTGTTACAAATGTCTTCTCTTTTCTACATTTGTATTGTGGGAATCCAAAAAAAAATTATTAACCTATTATTTCTATTTCTATTTCTAAATTTCTATTATTAAGATAGAAAAGTAAAATTTTCAATTCTTATTATATGAATTTATTAGGTGAATAAGTCTTCCTGTGTCCCCTATGATCAAAAGATAGGAACATCTCACAGACAGGCTACAGGCTGAGAGAAAGATGTTCAGAAGGCTTTATTTACTTCATACAGTCTGAGTGATCATCACTCCATACCAGTCTCAAGTCTGATCCTGCAGTCTGATGTACTTTTTTACTTGAGCAACATCATCCCTTATACAGGGGACCCAGAATAGACCTAAGGACCAAGTCAGGTCTTTACCACTCTCTCATGCCCACTGTCAAAAAACAGTAGGAAGGGCACTGGCCTTGCAAGATTTTGGTTAAGCCCAGGTGGTCCTTCTCTCACAGTTTTGTGTTTTCTTAGTCTTCCTTTCTCTGCCCAGTTTTGGGCCAATATTTTTTTCCCTCATCAGAAGGGAGAGAAATCTGTATCATTGGAGAGTATGTGGGTACCAAGCAGCAGATGCCAGCACCTGGATGTCAAACAGTTTGCTGATGATACAAAACTGTTTGATGATACAAAAGAGTTAGGAGTGGCTGACACACCAGTAGGCTGCGCTGCCATCAAGTGAGATACAGACAGGCTAGAGAGCTGGGCAGGGAGAAATTTAATGCAATTTAACAAGGGCAAGTGTAAAGTGATGCATCTGGGGCACAACAACTCCATGTATCAGTATAGGCAGAAAGCTGATCTGTTCAGATCAGAGACCAGCTCTGGGGAAAAAGACCTAAGAGTCCTGGTGGACAAGAGGATGACCATGTGACCTCATGGACAAGAAGGCCAATGGCATCCTGGGATGCATGCCTGTGGCCAGCAGGTCAAGGGAGGTTCTTCTCCCCCTCTGCTCTGCATTGGTGAGGTCCCACCTGGAATACTGTGCCCAGTTCTGGGCACCCCAGTTCAAGAAGGACAGAGAACTACAGGAGAGAGTTCAGTGCAGGGCCACCAAGATGATTAATGGAGTGAAGCATCTCCTTTATGAGGAGAGGCTGAGAGAGCTGGGGCTCTTTAGCCTGGAGGAGACTGAGGGGGGACCTCACCAGTGTCTATCAATATGTTAAGGTTGAGTGTAAGGAGAATGAAGTCAGAATCTTATTATTGTCATCCAGTGACAGAACAAGAGGCAATGGGAGTCAGTTGGAGCACAAGAGGTTTAGGGTAAACACAAGAAAAAGATTTCTCACAGTGAAGGTGAGATAGCTCTGGAATGGGCTGCCCAGGGAGGTTGTGGAGTCTCCTTCTCTGGAGACATTCAAAACCCGCCTGGACGCGTTTCTCCGAGACCTCATTTAGGTGATGCTCTGGCAGGGGGGGTTGGACTAGATGATCTTTCTAGGTCCTTTCCAATCCCTAACATTCTGTTACTCTATGATTCTATTAATCTAGTCTGGGAATTGGTCTCACTGGCTGAAATAGCAGGTACTTTTTTTTTTTATTCTGCTACTGGCAGATCATTCTCCACTCTCCTTCTGGATTAATCTTCATCCTGACCAGAGACAAACTGACTGCCTATGGCTCAGAGTAAAACTGTCTTTCCTGTGCTCCTAACAAACCCATCAGGATCATCACTTAACCTGAGAGATATTTTTTTTCTTGAGAGGAACTGTAACTCACATCTGACTGGGAGATACAACCCTGAATGAGGGCCAGTGTCATTACCTCCTTAGTCTCTCTTGTTGACTTGAGAAATTGGCAAGAGGCAATACTAACACTCAGATATAGGACAGGGTAATAGTTTTGGGGGTGTACACCAAGACAGGAGACATTGACTCTGTTCACATGGCAAACAGGTCCCCTGGAGACCACACAGCTCAGTGCATCCGGGGAAAGCTTCTCAATGCTCATGCTTTGTATACTCTCTCCTAGATAAAAGTTTCATCTGTTGGGTTGATTGACCTCAGCTTTCTGTTCCAAAATATTTGTTATTTAAAGTAAATGGAGATTTCTATTACCTATACAATGTAACCTGAAGAGACCTAATAGAACAAGCACCTTTATGAACAGTACTTGGTCCTTTATAGTATAGAGCATTTTATCAGGCAGCTGAAAGGGAGCTGGTTAGTATGTACAGGCTCAGGCTCATCCTCCTCTTTGGGGACTAGACATGTAGCCACAGGCAGCTTAATTCAAGTTAAAAACCCACACAGCCATGTTCTTTGTTAGCTGAGAGGTGACTAACATAAAAAAAACACACTTGAGAGTCACAACCTGTTTGTTACCTTCTTTAAATGAAAGTTACTTTTCAGCACACAGGTCACTATTTTGGTGAAGATATTTATAACAAAACAGACATTTTTCAGAGTGCCAGTAAGCCCTAAGTCTGAGAATTTGACTTCAGAAGGAAAATCTGTAAACTGCTGGGAGAAACACAGAGCAGTAGTCTGCAGGAAGCTTTGTCCAGAAATAGCTTTATGTGCTTTGGCCAGATAAGATACATTTGAATATGTATTGAATATGTACCATTAGTTATCCTATATTAAGTAAGTGCTCACTGCTGCTCCTGAATGATTTGTAACAGTGTATGCCATCTGCTCTGAAAAACAAAAAAAAAAATAAAAAAAAATGCTCCTAATAGAAATAAAGGATAATACTGTCTAAAACACAGTGGAAAAATTGAATCTTTCCATTGCCTTTAATGGGCTTTGGAGCTATCCCAAACAAGCTGCTGCAATGTGCTGCTCACTATAATTCACTGGCTTTGGCCCCTGCCTTGTGGCCAGAGAATGTCATTCAGCAAAGTGTGCACTGCCTGCAGCAGCTCTCCACCCCTTCTGTCTTTGGGCTGTAGGCAACACCAGCAGCAATGGCCAAGCGTAGTGCCATGCTTGTGACTGAGGATGGTCAGTCTCATCACAGGCAGAGGCCAGCTTCAGCAGCTGTCACAGATGCAGCCCTTTTTCATTGTGCTCTGCCAGGGGCCCTCAAATTCACAGCCAAGAAATTGTTCCAGCTCTTGGATGTGCAGCTTTCCTGCAAAGCAGGGAAAACTTTGCAGCTATCCAGAGTTCATGAGTAAGGTGCTTATCCTCAGGTGCTGCTCCTTGGGCAAGGGTCACCAAGGTTCACTTCCCTGAGTCTATCATCCCTCCAGTGACCATGGAAGGGAGCAGGAGTTGCCAAAGTCACATCTTCTCCTTGCTCACAGGCAGATCCCTCTCAGCCATGGTCACAGCCTATGGGCATGCATTTCCAAAGCTTCAGGTTTATCCGTGTTTCATTCTTCCTGCAGCAGCATCAGCACACAGGGCTCTTGTCCCATATGTTCCCATTACAAGGTGATGCACAAGTTATGTCTGCCCAATTGTGCTACAGATCCCTTGAGACATGCAAACACAGTTCCTGCCCCACCTCCTGCTTCCTGCTTGATGCCTCTGTTTACATTGTGGCTTCCAGGGAGCCAGAGAGGAAGATATACTCTTCTCAGAGCCACAGCCTCAGGCTGCTGTTCAAAAACTTGATTTGAGACAGTATGAACCACCCCAATCCCTGGTGACCTCCCCAGGCCCTTTCTGTCTGTCTCTGCTTATTGTCTAGAGCTGTCAGAAGTTTGACCAGCTGGGTGCCAAAACAAAGAAAGTTTCTGAAGCATGGTATAGTGCCAGGAGGACAAGGACACCATACCAACCTAGTTCACTGCACATCCATACAGATTCTTGGAGGTGGCACATGGGGAAGGACTGCCCCACTCCTTGCAGGATCTCTGGGGCATAACCCAACAAAAGCTGCAGCCAAGTAAAGCTGCAGCTGGGTGTTATTTATTTTCCTGTTCTCCCTAAGCTTAGCAGCCTGATGGTTTTGAATTCAACTCTATTATTGGTGTGAATAGGAGTTGCAGGCTCTTTTCTCACACTGGATTACTTCAAGTTATATATATGCAAACCTGGTTTACATTTATGTTTTGGTGCATGGACTTGTGTGCACATAGTAACACACCTCAGATATTAGAAGACTGAACAATTACTAAATACAGAGCTCCTCGATGAAGTTGCTAAATTAATGCTCACAGAGACATTTAGCTGCAGAGCTCTTGGCAGTTTCATTAATTAGAATTACTTCCAGACACTCTGTATGTGAAGCACTGTGACTCCAGTAGACTCACATCTGTCAGTCATAAGGAAACACAACCATCAGCTCTCCATCTTCCTATGAGACTATTAATATGATGTATGAAGGAGACTAGGCATCACATCCCATTACAGCTTTCTTTGGGCCTACAAAAAAGCTGTGGAGGGACTTGTTAAAAGGGCACATAGCAACAGGATGAGCAGCAATGGTGTTAAACTAGAGAAGAGTAGATTGAGAATAGAAATTAGGAAGAAGGTCTTTACTATGAGGGTGGTGGAGCACTGGAACAGGTTGCTCAGGGAGGTGATGGATCCCCATCACTGGAGATATTCAAGTTCAGGTTGGATGGGGTTCTGAGCAATCTGATGTAGTTGAGGATGTCCCTGCTCACTTCAGGTGGTTTGGACTAGATGACCTTTAGAGGTCTCTTCCAACCTGGGTCATTCTGTGATTCTGTGATTCTAGGACAGATGGCTTTTTGTGGGATGTTAATTTTATTCATGAGCAAAACCTGATTTGTTAAATCCAGCCTATAAATGCACGTTAGGAAGGGTGTAAGTTTATAATCAGAGAACTAAAATATTAGCCATTCATCATCATAAAAATCCATGCATTCATTTTTAGTGAGCAGATAAAAGGACTTCTATAATCAGTGCCTGTTCACTGACTGTAAGCTAACAACTAAATCTTAGCATTGATCTTCAGCACATCTGCTGAGAAAATGTCATTATTAACAATTAGAGCAGTGTTATTCTAAAATATTTTGCTGCACTTGAGCAATTATCTGTGTAATCACTGACAAAAGTGTACAATGATACTAAAGCAAAGAGATAAGTTCTGTTTTCTAGTCTTAGCCTCAAATTAAAAATCACTATATGCCAGTGAAGTTAACCTATGTGTAGAACAGCATTATGAAGAGTTATCATGTCCAAGTTTATGCAGAGACTACTCTTTCCATATTTAATAATTTGCATTTGTTCAACCAAATTTCAGCACACACATGCACACAGAGCTCTCCTTACTCTGACAACTCCATGTCATATGAACATTGTCTTGGTAGAATTCTCCACTTCTGTAGCTGATTCTCCACTTCTGTAGCTGCACGCTACAGTGCAGCTCAGTGCTGGTGGCACTGCCCACCTGAGAAGCATAAGCACTCCAATGTCTCCATCTGGTAACACAGATTGCCTAATGCAAACCCAGCTCTATAAAAAGATCCAGTAATCACATTCCTCCTAAAACAGATTTTGGTATCCAAGAGGTCCTGTATAATTGAAAAGCTATGAAGTAGACAAATACACGGTGGTACTGCAAAGTCCTGATGAGTCATCCAAATTACAACCAGAACTAGAGTGTGTTGCTGCACTGGTTTAGTTGCAAAGAGGGTATTTTGATTTATTTTGCAGGCTTGGAGTTTAAAACCCTTTTACATCCTCTTACTGAGTGGTTTGCCTACTGTTCCAAGGAAAGCAATTATTCTGATGGAAGTATCATTTTGTCTTTGAGGCTTATCTTTGCATTATCATTGATATATAAATAGAATCTTAGCTAGAAATAAGCTTCTGAAAAAGGTTATCAGAGGCTTGCTTTCATATAAAAAAAACTTGTGTGTTTGTGTGCATGCATGACATACAAACATGCAAGTTATGAAAAACTGGATCAATATAGAAAAAAAAACCCAAAGAACAATAGTGCACTCTGTTGCCAACACTTTCCTTTTATTAGGAAAAAAAACAGATAGGTGAAATTGTTGAGACATTTCTCTAAGAGCTGTCATTCCTGATATGAAGCCAAAATAATTATTTTTAAGAGGTCCTAAAATGTATGAATGTCAGGTGTGAGATAGGGAGTAATTTTAAAATGGCAGAATTTCTATTCAGGAGGGTGTATAGTAGATAAAAATTAAGACAGAACAAGTGGTACCACTGCAGCTCTTGGTGAGTGCCTGAAAACCTCAAGATTTAGGTGTCTACATCATGTTGTTAATCACGTGACCAGAAAGATGCTCTACAGAAGAACATAATCTAAAACTCAAAGTTTTTGGAAGGTAGCCAATACTTCCTTCCTTCATGAAAACTTTTGTGCCCTTAGTGGGAAACGGCTAACTGAGTATTCAACTTCTGCTCCCCTAAATCTAAGCTCCTATAAAGCTTATTAGTAGATTTTCCAGCACAGGCTCATCCTTTCTGATGTGCATTCCAGAAGAAAGAGATAAACTATAAAGACAAGCAAATGTCTAGCAGTAAAATTAATCATGCATTGACTAGATAATAAAAAGGAATTAATGTCAAGTGAATGTCAATAATTAGAGCTTAAAAGGATTCATCAATGTCATTTCATTAGTGCCTGAAATCTTGTGAGTGAATACCAGAACTGTGAAGTGTTTTCAATTCTCTAGGTTTGATTTCCATTTTATATAGACAGAGGGTTTACATTAAATGCAAAACTGTTTCATTTATATTGCCAGTCTTATCTTTTGCACAAGTGTTCATGATTTCAGATGAATGAAGATTGTTTTAGTTAGAGAAAACCAATATTCTAGCATTTTACAGTATCTTGAAGACTAGTTATATCAAAAGGAATAATGAAATGTTGTTAAATTAATGTTTACAGAAAATGGAGAAGTCAGAATGTTCCATGTCTGTACTTAAAAGGATTTATCAATTAAAGGTGAATTGCCTTACTGGGCCAGAGCCACACAACTTTATAGTCATTCATCTTCTGAGAGCTATCATTCGGAATACTATGCAGGTCTCATATCTTTGCTTTTTGTAATTATTTGTTTCCTATGAGTAATTAAAGAGATATTACAACTAAATATGGCAATTCTGGTTAATAATACAGAAGTGAGACATACATTTTTAACTCTACATGTACAGGACATATGTAAATTCAACTATTTGTGTTCTTATNAGATAAGTTCTGTTTTCTAGTCTTAGCCTCAAATTAAAAATCACTATATGCCAGTGAAGTTAACCTATGTGTAGAACAGCATTATGAAGAGTTATCATGTCCAAGTTTATGCAGAGACTACTCTTTCCATATTTAATAATTTGCATTTGTTCAACCAAATTTCAGCACACACATGCACACAGAGCTCTCCTTACTCTGACAACTCCATGTCATATGAACATTGTCTTGGTAGAATTCTCCACTTCTGTAGCTGATTCTCCACTTCTGTAGCTGCACGCTACAGTGCAGCTCAGTGCTGGTGGCACTGCCCACCTGAGAAGCATAAGCACTCCAATGTCTCCATCTGGTAACACAGATTGCCTAATGCAAACCCAGCTCTATAAAAAGATCCAGTAATCACATTCCTCCTAAAACAGATTTTGGTATCCAAGAGGTCCTGTATAATTGAAAAGCTATGAAGTAGACAAATACACGGTGGTACTGCAAAGTCCTGATGAGTCATCCAAATTACAACCAGAACTAGAGTGTGTTGCTGCACTGGTTTAGTTGCAAAGAGGGTATTTTGATTTATTTTGCAGGCTTGGAGTTTAAAACCCTTTTACATCCTCTTACTGAGTGGTTTGCCTACTGTTCCAAGGAAAGCAATTATTCTGATGGAAGTATCATTTTGTCTTTGAGGCTTATCTTTGCATTATCATTGATATATAAATAGAATCTTAGCTAGAAATAAGCTTCTGAAAAAGGTTATCAGAGGCTTGCTTTCATATAAAAAAAACTTGTGTGTTTGTGTGCATGCATGACATACAAACATGCAAGTTATGAAAAACTGGATCAATATAGAAAAAAAAACCCAAAGAACAATAGTGCACTCTGTTGCCAACACTTTCCTTTTATTAGGAAAAAAAACAGATAGGTGAAATTGTTGAGACATTTCTCTAAGAGCTGTCATTCCTGATATGAAGCCAAAATAATTATTTTTAAGAGGTCCTAAAATGTATGAATGTCAGGTGTGAGATAGGGAGTAATTTTAAAATGGCAGAATTTCTATTCAGGAGGGTGTATAGTAGATAAAAATTAAGACAGAACAAGTGGTACCACTGCAGCTCTTGGTGAGTGCCTGAAAACCTCAAGATTTAGGTGTCTACATCATGTTGTTAATCACGTGACCAGAAAGATGCTCTACAGAAGAACATAATCTAAAACTCAAAGTTTTTGGAAGGTAGCCAATACTTCCTTCCTTCATGAAAACTTTTGTGCCCTTAGTGGGAAACGGCTAACTGAGTATTCAACTTCTGCTCCCCTAAATCTAAGCTCCTATAAAGCTTATTAGTAGATTTTCCAGCACAGGCTCATCCTTTCTGATGTGCATTCCAGAAGAAAGAGATAAACTATAAAGACAAGCAAATGTCTAGCAGTAAAATTAATCATGCATTGACTAGATAATAAAAAGGAATTAATGTCAAGTGAATGTCAATAATTAGAGCTTAAAAGGATTCATCAATGTCATTTCATTAGTGCCTGAAATCTTGTGAGTGAATACCAGAACTGTGAAGTGTTTTCAATTCTCTAGGTTTGATTTCCATTTTATATAGACAGAGGGTTTACATTAAATGCAAAACTGTTTCATTTATATTGCCAGTCTTATCTTTTGCACAAGTGTTCATGATTTCAGATGAATGAAGATTGTTTTAGTTAGAGAAAACCAATATTCTAGCATTTTACAGTATCTTGAAGACTAGTTATATCAAAAGGAATAATGAAATGTTGTTAAATTAATGTTTACAGAAAATGGAGAAGTCAGAATGTTCCATGTCTGTACTTAAAAGGATTTATCAATTAAAGGTGAATTGCCTTACTGGGCCAGAGCCACACAACTTTATAGTCATTCATCTTCTGAGAGCTATCATTCGGAATACTATGCAGGTCTCATATCTTTGCTTTTTGTAATTATTTGTTTCCTATGAGTAATTAAAGAGATATTACAACTAAATATGGCAATTCTGGTTAATAATACAGAAGTGAGACATACATTTTTAACTCTACATGTACAGGACATATGTAAATTCAACTATTTGTGTTCTTATAAACTTTTAGCTTGGACAACATCTTACAGGAATAGATACAACGCTGATTATGTATTTTATAAAAAATATTCAATTTTAAATATGGATAGAGGAGAAAATAAAAAAGCTTTGTCTGCCCTTGACTGAGCCTGAAGCTATACGTATATATGTTGTGGGTTTTTTCCAGGTCTTTTTTGAAGAAATAAATTATGTATATCAAGAACTACTTCTCAGTTTAGGTTCTGGTCATAATAATATGGGGATTGAATAAACTGGAGAGGTTTAGGATTGCTTAACTTTATAGCTGTCTTAAAGGTATATAGCCTTACTTTCTTGTTAGATAAGAGGAAACTGATGCATTCCCTAGAGCAGAACTTCTAATATGGGTCAAATGAAACACTCTTTAAAATTGCCTGTTGCTCTTCATTGACATTGATTGGTAACAGGAATTGGTTTGACACAAGAACCTAAATTTAGGTACTTGCTGGTGCACTAGATTTCTGTGTTCCCATTGTAGTCACTGGAGCTTGAAGAGCAATTCAGCTAACCATAAAATAAGTACCTAGTGGCTAGTCAGCTGAATTGTTCTTTTATTGCTTTTACTAGATCTTCATTAATGGTAATAGGAACTTAGATTTTTTTTTATGTAGTTGGTTGTATTTAAGGGACTTAATCTAGATTTAGAAGCGATGGGGTCTACCTGATAAACCCCTACTTACTAACCCAGGGCACATGAACCCTACCCATTATCTCAGACAACTTCCATCTCATTTTAAATGAATCGTTGGAATAACTTGGACTCAAAAAAAAAATGGCTTTCAGAACCAGGAAGTTCCCTGTACTTGAACCTTTGAAAGAATTACACCTAGGAAAGGCATATTCTTCCTGGAAGTTGTTACTGTTATAGGTCTAGTTCCTTCTATTCAAACAGAAGAAAAAGCAAGAACAAAACATGGTTCAGCAGGAAAGCAAGACCAAGACATTAGCTTGAAAAGCATGTCTATTGACACAGTTGGTGGTTGGGCTTCATATAGCTAGTTATGTTGCTAAGGAGCCAAGCCATCAACCTGGAGCTAAAATTCCATAAAACAACTGACAATTAGATGTTGCCCTGTGTACTGGTAAGTCACTCTTGGGTATCGTACTTACCATGAGGTAAGTTTTTATGCAGCATTTGAGCAACAGGCACTCTCAGCTATGACCCATGACAGGATGCTAAGATATTTACCTTGTATTAAATCCTACCTCATTCCTGACATGAGGCATGTAAAGTCCATTGCTGCAAAGACAACTAAAGAGGGAAAGATGTAAATCCTGTCTACAAAGCAAAAAGTTGTTTGCAGATGATTCCTTTAGGAAGGAACTCAGAGGCTAGTTCATTCTTCCAAAGATGGCAGGGACGATGACCCAGTACACTTTTTTTCTCATCTTTCAGAAAGTGAAAAAAAAAAACAAACAAAAACTCTACAGTGGGTTAATGTCTTCTCAGTAAGTCAGTGATTTAAATTTCAGTCATTCCATGCAGTATTAACAAAGAAAGCATGTACACGTGCCTCAAAAACCTGCTTCAGGAGTTAGATTGCATTGGACTCTGAATTAGAAGTTTACACTCCTAATAAATTAATTTCATTGCTGAGTTGTTGAGCACCCACAAAACTTAGGCAAGTCCAAAAGAAAATGACAACCCTGTTAGAGGCATTCAAATTTTGGAGGTGACAAAAAACCAGCAAGGTGCTCAGAGTCAGTTCATAGAATATTAGAGGTTGGAAGGGACCTAGAAAGATCATCTAGTCCACCCCCCCTGCCAGAGCAGGATGACATAGACCAAGTCACCCAGGAACAGATCCAGGTGGGTTTTGAATATCTCCAGAGAAGAAGACTCCACAACCCAGTTGATTTGTCTTTTCCTTTCATACACTGTTAAGGGAGGATTCCAGTGTTTCTGAACTGGGGATAAGTTCTTTCCAATCTTTTTTTTTTTTTTTTTTCCCAGACTTTAAGTAGCACCAGTAGAAGCTCTTGCCTGGGTAGAAGGTCCAGGTGAAAATAAGGAAGACAAGTGGTGATGTTATGAACCACTTAACCTCTCTCAGTTTGCAGGCTATGGGTAAGCTTGTGTATTTGCTGTGGATATTAAGCTGTGGGGTTTAAGACATAAGCTTTTACCAGGTACCAGGACCTCATCCATGAAACAAAGACTGTACAATATTAAATTATTCAACTTTCATCTCATCAGTCACTTGTTGTGTTCCTCCAGGCCTGCAGCTTCAGTCGCAGTTGTGTCCTTTGCACTGAAGCTAGTAGCGAGGCTGGATGTTACATTGACTGTTAAAACTTAATTAAGCCTCTTTGGTCTTTAGGGAGCAGGAAGAGCCTTCCCACATCCCAGGAATATATTTTCCCCAGGTTCTCCACTTCAGCCCATCTGTAATCATTGGGAAAGTACCTCAAGGAGAATATCTTTCTAAATTTGCTTTTTAATACAGAAAAGCTTTCATTTTTTTATTGTATTAGAGTGTTTAGCCAAGTGTATTTGTGAAGCCAACTGCTTTAAGAGTGTTGCATTATGAACTAATTTCATTACTACTTGGCAAGAAGCAGTGATTGGAAACCCTCTTTGCACCAGGGTTTACAGAAAGTGTCGGAGACCAGCACTATAATTTCAGTAAATACAACCACATTTTGCCACATCACTGCACTAAACATGCAACTCGCAAAGAGCATCCAACAGGAATGCAAAATATCCATGAGATGGGGACTTTATCCCTGCTAATAAATGAAAGTATTGTCATCCCTTCGCATTTACCCCAACACATTAAAAACTCAAAATCTATTTATCTTGCCAATCCTTCAGTACTTCACATGGGACACAAGGGAACATTGTAGTCATGCTTTATAAAGGAGGTAGAATAGAGTTTAAACCAACAAAAACTAATTTTAAACTAGAATAACATGTGAGAAACACTACCAGTATTAAAAAAAAAAAAAAAGTCTTTTGAAAGGTGACATTTCCAGAGAAAAATTGAAGTTTGCCTATCTTTTCCTAGCAATTCTGAATATGCTATCTTGTATATATCTCTTCATGGGTGCAGAGCAAGCCTACTTTGGTTCATGCAATAGCTACTGCCTGATGAAAATGATGAAAATGAAAAAAAACCACAAATTCATCTGCCACCAACTTGCTCTCCAAAGGTATGTTATCACACATGCAGTCCCCAATTTGCTGTTATACTGATTCTGGCTGGGATGGAGGTAACTTTGTTTTTAGCAGCCCATATGGTGCTATACTTTGTATTTGTGACCAAAACAGTGCTAATAATACACCAATGTTTATGTGATTGCTGAACAGATCTTGCACAGTGTCAAAGCCTCCCGTGTTTCTCACTCCATCCCACCCCAATGAATAGGTCGGGAGTGGACAAGAATTTGAGGAAAACCAATTAAGGACAGCTGACCCAAACTAGACAAAGGGATACTCCATGTCATACGACACTGTGCTCAACAATAAAAAGATAGGGCGTTCTGCCTTCCAAGGTAGCCACAGCTTGGTACATCAGTCTACATAATTTGTTTTCTTTTTGCTCTCTCCATTTATTAGCCTTCCATAATCATGACCAATGAATTTTCTCACTGTTCTGGTTTGAGTTAGAACTAATTCTGTTCAGTCATTTTGCTTTTCAGCTTAGTCCTTCTAACTCACTGCACTTTCTGAGGTTATCAGCCTGTTTTCCCAGTCAGTGTTTACTTCTGACAGTCATAACAGCCCAAGTTTAGAGTTAGTACCAAGGGCTGGTGTGCAGATCAAGGCCATTGCTGGATCTTGTGCACCATAATGAGGGGTGCAGAAAGTGAAAGGCGGCACCTGCAGGGAGAAGCATCCAGGACAGGTGACCCCAAACTGACCAACAAGGTATTCCAGCCCATATATGTCATATTCAGTATAAAGCTGAGGGATCATGAGGGTTAAGATTCTCTTCTTCAATGGCTGGCATCTAAGGGGGACTGTCTCTGTTCTGCCTTTTGGTCCCAATTTGTGTGTTCCTGATTCCAGTTCCAGAATCCAGCTCCTGAATCCAGTTCTTGTCTGCTGCTAAGTCCATCCCAAGACTGCCCTAGTGGATGCTCCACAGCATCAGTGGTGACAGTGATGTAATTTCCATCAGGGGGAATTGGGTTTGTTACTGGTTTTGTATGTATTTGTATATATGCCATTTTATTATTATTACTTTTATTACCCCTTATTTCAGTTAGATGTCACTGATGGGCTACATTCTATAAGTTGCTAAGCACCCACCACTCTGGATTCCACTCACAAGTCAACACCACTCCAATTCTTTTCAAAAGAGAGAGGAAATAAGCTTATGTTATCCCATTTCCTGTAACATCCACAGCACTTGGAAGCCTTGGTAACCTCAGTCTCAAAAAACTCCCTTTATTTCTTCTTTTCTGTTAAGATGCAAGAATACGGTAAGGCACAGGCCAGCAGGATTTCAGAGGGACCATTTTTGTATAGCACTGTCAACCCCAGGGCAGCTTACCTTCTGCCAGTGACACTACATTATTGTTAGCACTCACCCTGGGGGACAGCGGAAGGGGAGATTTGTGCCAGAGGTTTCTCCATATAGCTCCTCACAGGTCCAGAAGCGGGCTCTACAGGACTGTACTTACTTCATAGAACAATGTTGATAGATTATGTGCCTGATAATTAAGCAGTCTAACAAGCCAAGTCAAACTCAGCCTCCTTATTTAAACAAAACGAAATAAGTCAAAGGCCCTATTCAAAAAATAAAATAAAAGTAAACACATCAATTCAGTTTCCAGAAGAGCATGCACACAGGCCTCAACATCTAAGAGTTGCTCTGCAACTCTCTTCAGCATGCCAGGAAGAGAGGGAAGTGGGCAGGACATGCCCACAACCCCCAGGGCTGCACTGTTCTGGCCTGCTCTGATCCCTGGACTTTTCCCCATGATGTTTTAGAGGTTGAGCTCTAAAATAGAGTGGAAACCACCACCTTCACCTAGACAGCATATGAATAGCTGGCGTGAAAAATTTGGAGTTAAGGACAAAAGAAAGATGTAGTTGTGTGGACACTTGTTGTCAGGGCACATCCTTTCTCCTGTCCCATGCTAAGAGAAAGCTTTTCTGCTTGGACCACTGTTTTGGCATGCCCATCTGCCCAGCATGTCAGTGGCACTGGGACACCTGCAGAGAGAGGGTGGGACTGACTGACGAGATGGGACTGGTACAGGCACGAGGCATCTTGGGACACACACACACTTGGGACCAAACCCAGCTTGCCAGGGCTGCTGGAAAGCAGGGTGCCAGAAAAGACCAAGGTGCTCTTATGGGCCCCAAGTTAACCAGAAGCCAGAAAGCTGCCCTTGTCCAAAGGCAGCGAGTGGTACCTCGGGCTGACCTGCTGGCCTATGCCAGCGGCTGGAGGGAGGTGATGCTTCCCATCTGCTCAGCACTGATGAGGCCATGTCTGCAGTGCTGTGCCCAGCTCTG
>VYZU01014897.1:0-15420 GCA_013401355.1 Ceyx cyanopectus | reverse complement strand
TTAAGACTCACTGTTAGTCAGAATTCTCCAAAAATTTAGTCAGAATTCTCCAAAAATCGCAAAGGAAGCCTGACCTTGATTCTGGGAGATGGAGAGTCCCACCCTAGGACACAGGACCTCTTGAAAAATTTTCACTTTCTGAAGAAAGCACGACATACAGATGATCTATAAACTGAAAAACTAACACTCCAGTATTAGAAAACCAGTTAAAAAAAAAAAAAAAGCATAAAAAAAAATCAAAAATCAAAACTCCACAATGTAGATTTGAAGATATTGTTCCTCACAACATTGCCAAAAAGAGGATGGCATCTTTGAACGATTGCCAGAGTAGTTAGTGCTAGGTACTTAACCACAGGCCTAAACAGGAATTCACAACGGTTCTGCTCTGTCATATAATCTTTTCACCACAAGAGACTTAAACCAGTTACCAAATGTCTCTGAAGCTGAACTGAAATAGAGTGAATTTTGAAGAGCAGCAAAAAGTGTTAGATGGGATGGATTTTTATTTGGTGTACACATCACACCTATAGACTGCCACAGCAAACAACACTAGCATTTTACTTGGCAAACTGGAAATCTTCCACCAGTTTTTACTGGTGAATAGCAGCACTGGTCAGTCCTGATTGAGAGGTGATACACTGTTAATTATATTCTGATTACTATCTCAGCTTCTTCCTTAACACCATTTAAATTCCAGTCTTAACCTTATCTCACCAAGGACTTAATGAAAAAGTAGGACAGCCAACATGACAAAAGCACAAATCCCTCCATATGTCTTAAAATTATTTCTAACTCATTTTAAACCAGGAGAGGCTGTGACCATATTTTTTAGGACTTTCAGACAAGCCCATTAACAATAGTCACACACTTGTAGTTCCCACCCAGCTCAGTTACTAACATTGGAAAAAAATAGAAACCTTCTGCAAGTATCTAGATTATTTTTCTCATTTGTTCTTAAACCACACAGTTACTGTCAACAGAGAATCAACATTTCTGGTGTTTTCACCTGCTACATCTCTCTGGGTCATCATGAAGATCAAACAAACTGACAAACACTAATCAAAAACAGCAACATTTCCTTTTGACAATGCTTAGAAAGACAGCAGAGAGAGCCTGAATGAAATGTTTACCAAAATAATCATGCAAACATGAGGTAAATGTGGTGCTATTTTCAGCTTGTGCTTATTAATCATTTAAAGCAGATGATGGGAGTACCATTTGAAAAGCATTAGGTGTGCATTCTTACTAGCTGCATGCAAACACATTTGGCTGATAATTCTGTGCTGCATAAAAATATTACATCCTACAGACTGTTAAAAAAAAACACAACAAACAAGCAGCAAACCAAATCCCACCCACAGTCACACCTGTTAAACACTAAAGACCGCAGTGCAGAGCTCAGGATTTAAATATTACAAAGAAGGACAGTTTCTGATCATATGATTTGTCAGATCATAACTGCCACAGCTGGGCAGCTACTGCAGCTGGGACTAAGAATGCCAGAGCAGTACAAACAAATTATTTCTTTCCTTACATCCTCTCCATCTGAAGACATTTAGCCCTTATGACTTATATTTTTTTTAAATTCATGATGAAATAACAGAAGTGCATGGCTGTTTATCACTTGTGCTAAACAATGAATGGCAACACAGATTTCTTCACTTTAATATCTTCTGCCTATGAAAATCTTTTCCTGTAAGTTTCTGACACCTTTAGAAGCTATCCTCATATTTTTATAGGAAGTACATGACAGAGGTCTCAGCAGCATCTCTTTTTTTCCTTTGGAGACACCTTTCTTTTACTACAGTATTTCAACCTCTTACACACAGGTTTTAATAACACTACAAGATAAAGCATGATGTCAACAATAACAGTGTCAACTATCTACTATAATTTAACACTTCTTACAGTATGTTCTGGAGATTAAGACCATTTGAGTTATGTTTGTCTCTAAATTCATTGCATATTCTCTCATCTAAAGTGAGGTTTAGATACTCCTTTAAATTCTTCCTCATTTTCCAGGTTAATGGGGGAACATATGCATACTGGAGGTAATCCACTTTGTCAAAAAGAACATAAAGGAGCAGAGATCATGTAGTGTCGTCACAAAACACCCTGGGATTTTGCTTGTCTCAGGTTTGATTAATCTACAAGTGAATTATACTTGTCAGACAATTCTTCTCAGGTTTAAGCTTCACATAATTTTCACAACCTAGAACTTAATTTCCACACTAACAAAACAGAGGAAGAATTTCAAGGAAATTTCTAAGAGAAGGGGATAATGGATAATGTCAATGCAACAACTTAAGAGTTTGGTTGTATTATGTTACACTGAAATACCTTCTCTTTTTTCAGCACCCTTTATGGAGTTTGAAAATTATGCTATTAAAGCATTTAACTATGATGTTTTCATATCATATATCTGTAACATCTTCCATCCCAAGGAATCATTATGCACTTAAAGAGTTTACCTTTGAAGTGTTGTTGCTGCCAAAAGGGAACACTAAGAATGAAAGTGAAGAATACTTGATCTGCCAAAAATGTAGTAGTACATAGATTAACAGAGCAAAGTGCAGCCCTAAAACCTGTCATCATTCTGTACAAAGCAGGCAGAAACGTTGTACGAGGAGTTGTTATACAACAGCACAGAGCTCTGTGAAATCAGAGGAGCAGGAAGGATATCTGGAGCAACCATATTTGATTCGCAGCAATGAAGTCCAACTTTTTTATATCCAGTTCAGACATTTAATTACCAGAATGTTCAGACCCAGTCTTAGATGCTATTAAGAAAAAACTCCCATGGTATCATATGCCACCAAACTATGGCCTAAGTCCAACATCTGATACAGTAGAAAGCTTATCCCTGTGAATCACCACTGAGATCTCCTGCGGTAATTTCACACCCTCACATCACAATCTCTCAGTGAAAAACCAACCAGTCCTAAGCCTCTATGGGTTTTCAGAGCAGAAGAAATGACGAAGGCTGTGACTACCACGTTCTGTTGCCATGAAGCTTTACAGCAGGCAGCACGAGGAAGCTGCTTTTCACATTTAATGTTGGAGCATCACATGAACTACAGAAGACGACTAGGAGAAGATAATCTGCCCTCTGCTTTGTTTTGGATTTTGGGGGATTTTATTATTTTTTTTTGTTGTTGTTGTTTGGGTTTTGTGTGTTTGTTTTTATTTGGGTTTTGTTGTTTTAAAGTTGAACAGAGGATTACTAGATACATTGGGATAGTCTGCAACCCTCAGTTCACAGCTCCAATTCAGCATCAAAGCAAAATTAGTCAAGTGCAGAGCGCCTATTATATTTGCACTGACATGAAATGACCTTGATATGGCCTAACATCAGATATACCAAAAGCAGAGGCAGTTCGACATCCACCTGATGTTAGAAGCAGTTGTACAGGCCAGGCAGAGTGTCTGAGCAAAGTGCCTATGCTGACCCTGTTGGCACTAGTGACCCTGTCTAGAAACAAGACTAAAAGTAACCAATTGATTTCTCTATAAAATAAATCTGGTGCTTTCCTGGCAAAAATTAATTTGTTAAACCTGACATAAAGTTGATGATCTTGCACCCAAAAGCACTTAGCCAGAAACAAAGCAACAGACTATTTTCTGTGGTGTTTAGAACTTGATGAAAGTGCCCATAACACCTTTATTATAAAAAAACAAACTAAAAAGCCCCAGCAAGCCGCAAGAAGCCTTCCAAAAAGAAGCTACAAAACCCAGAACCACAAAAACAAAAGGGTCAGAAGAACCTGGCAAAAGGAGAGAATGTAATATGATTGTATATTTTCTGAAAGGAGCACAAGTTCAATTTGCCAGATGCATAATCTGACTTGATTTGTCATAATCTACTGAACAGATGCATATAAATGGAGGTAGAATAACTTTTTTACTCTTGAATTCATTAGCAGTCCCAAAGTTCTTTTATACTCCAAGTTCTAAGAAAGCTTTTTACAAATTCAGAACTTCTTGAAAGAGTGACATATATAGACAATACTCTAAAGTTACGCAGCAAGTCATCTGTTAAGAAAATCCCAAATCCTATGTAACACCCCTTCCACAGATTACTGTGAGAAATCACTTAGCAAAATTAAAAGTTTTAACAAAAATGGTGGCATTTTAAGAACCACTTACATTATTTGTTTAATTTATTTATTCACCAGAAAGCACATGAGGGAAAACGCTCAAGTGGACAGTGTTAAATTAAAAACCCTGAAAACACTGTAGACACAAGAGAGGGTGAACTACTGAATGTTAAATCACAACAAAGTTANCAAAAAGAACATAAAGGAGCAGAGATCATGTAGTGTCGTCACAAAACACCCTGGGATTTTGCTTGTCTCAGGTTTGATTAATCTACAAGTGAATTATACTTGTCAGACAATTCTTCTCAGGTTTAAGCTTCACATAATTTTCACAACCTAGAACTTAATTTCCACACTAACAAAACAGAGGAAGAATTTCAAGGAAATTTCTAAGAGAAGGGGATAATGGATAATGTCAATGCAACAACTTAAGAGTTTGGTTGTATTATGTTACACTGAAATACCTTCTCTTTTTTCAGCACCCTTTATGGAGTTTGAAAATTATGCTATTAAAGCATTTAACTATGATGTTTTCATATCATATATCTGTAACATCTTCCATCCCAAGGAATCATTATGCACTTAAAGAGTTTACCTTTGAAGTGTTGTTGCTGCCAAAAGGGAACACTAAGAATGAAAGTGAAGAATACTTGATCTGCCAAAAATGTAGTAGTACATAGATTAACAGAGCAAAGTGCAGCCCTAAAACCTGTCATCATTCTGTACAAAGCAGGCAGAAACGTTGTACGAGGAGTTGTTATACAACAGCACAGAGCTCTGTGAAATCAGAGGAGCAGGAAGGATATCTGGAGCAACCATATTTGATTCGCAGCAATGAAGTCCAACTTTTTTATATCCAGTTCAGACATTTAATTACCAGAATGTTCAGACCCAGTCTTAGATGCTATTAAGAAAAAACTCCCATGGTATCATATGCCACCAAACTATGGCCTAAGTCCAACATCTGATACAGTAGAAAGCTTATCCCTGTGAATCACCACTGAGATCTCCTGCGGTAATTTCACACCCTCACATCACAATCTCTCAGTGAAAAACCAACCAGTCCTAAGCCTCTATGGGTTTTCAGAGCAGAAGAAATGACGAAGGCTGTGACTACCACGTTCTGTTGCCATGAAGCTTTACAGCAGGCAGCACGAGGAAGCTGCTTTTCACATTTAATGTTGGAGCATCACATGAACTACAGAAGACGACTAGGAGAAGATAATCTGCCCTCTGCTTTGTTTTGGATTTTGGGGGATTTTATTATTTTTTTTTGTTGTTGTTGTTTGGGTTTTGTGTGTTTGTTTTTATTTGGGTTTTGTTGTTTTAAAGTTGAACAGAGGATTACTAGATACATTGGGATAGTCTGCAACCCTCAGTTCACAGCTCCAATTCAGCATCAAAGCAAAATTAGTCAAGTGCAGAGCGCCTATTATATTTGCACTGACATGAAATGACCTTGATATGGCCTAACATCAGATATACCAAAAGCAGAGGCAGTTCGACATCCACCTGATGTTAGAAGCAGTTGTACAGGCCAGGCAGAGTGTCTGAGCAAAGTGCCTATGCTGACCCTGTTGGCACTAGTGACCCTGTCTAGAAACAAGACTAAAAGTAACCAATTGATTTCTCTATAAAATAAATCTGGTGCTTTCCTGGCAAAAATTAATTTGTTAAACCTGACATAAAGTTGATGATCTTGCACCCAAAAGCACTTAGCCAGAAACAAAGCAACAGACTATTTTCTGTGGTGTTTAGAACTTGATGAAAGTGCCCATAACACCTTTATTATAAAAAAACAAACTAAAAAGCCCCAGCAAGCCGCAAGAAGCCTTCCAAAAAGAAGCTACAAAACCCAGAACCACAAAAACAAAAGGGTCAGAAGAACCTGGCAAAAGGAGAGAATGTAATATGATTGTATATTTTCTGAAAGGAGCACAAGTTCAATTTGCCAGATGCATAATCTGACTTGATTTGTCATAATCTACTGAACAGATGCATATAAATGGAGGTAGAATAACTTTTTTACTCTTGAATTCATTAGCAGTCCCAAAGTTCTTTTATACTCCAAGTTCTAAGAAAGCTTTTTACAAATTCAGAACTTCTTGAAAGAGTGACATATATAGACAATACTCTAAAGTTACGCAGCAAGTCATCTGTTAAGAAAATCCCAAATCCTATGTAACACCCCTTCCACAGATTACTGTGAGAAATCACTTAGCAAAATTAAAAGTTTTAACAAAAATGGTGGCATTTTAAGAACCACTTACATTATTTGTTTAATTTATTTATTCACCAGAAAGCACATGAGGGAAAACGCTCAAGTGGACAGTGTTAAATTAAAAACCCTGAAAACACTGTAGACACAAGAGAGGGTGAACTACTGAATGTTAAATCACAACAAAGTTATTTTATAGTTCAGAAAAAAAAAACCCACCCTTTTATCTGTATTTTGAGGAGAGTAGTCATCATCACAAGTAATTACCTTCAAACATGCTACTTATTCTTTTTGTTGTTTGACTTTTCTGAGAAAAATTTCAACAGAATGAAACAGGCACCACAGTTTGCATAATCCTTAGTGCCAGCAACAATTTTTGAATGTGGAGGATAACTAAAGCCTTGCACGTGGATTTAGGTCATTTCAAAAGCAAGAGTAAAACCCAAAAAAAAGCACTGAAATCAAAGCAGAATGTAAAGGTCAGTTCTGGAAAACAAGCTGAGTATTGGCAAATTTGTCTCAACGTTCCTGTAAATTTAAAAGTCAGTCCTTGCTTTCTACAGCAGTTTCCCAAGGGGAACAGAATAATTGACTTAAATACTAGTTGTCATCAGTGGTTTCAGAAGAAAAAATTTCCAGAAAAAACACTATACCAAATTACCAAAAGAAAATATTTATCAATAACACAGAATCCAAGTTATGAATAAAAATGGATTTAGCAAGGCAAACAAATGGAGACATGGTCACAGCGGTCATTTTATAAATACCGGGTTTGACTTGCTGCTGTTTGGGTAAAATAATTCATTTGCTGTGAGAATAATAATTTTTTTATATATCTTCTTTGGATGGAAGGTTGTAAATTCCATTTGTGCTGTTTTGTTGGGAAGTCCACTTACCTTTCCTACGTAAACTCCTAATGAAAACCAGCACAAGGGCAAGGCAGACCTGCCAACATGCATTTCAAGCAAGTGATTGCTTTAAGTCATAGATGCCAGGAAAAATAATCAGGAAGCCCTTGGAAGCACTCAGGAGACCCGTGTCACTGCAAAAGGAAGTTAACAATGCTGTTAGACTGCTCTGCAATTTATCAACAGTGAAGTCTGCTTTTCCACTTTTTCAGCTTCTGGCCAAAACTTCTGCTAATGAATATAGTGTGTATTTCTCCACTGCACTCTGTCACAGTCAAAAAGAACAGGGACCTTAGGTAGGGACTCAGACAAATTCTTGGGGNCTAACATCAGATATACCAAAAGCAGAGGCAGTTCGACATCCACCTGATGTTAGAAGCAGTTGTACAGGCCAGGCAGAGTGTCTGAGCAAAGTGCCTATGCTGACCCTGTTGGCACTAGTGACCCTGTCTAGAAACAAGACTAAAAGTAACCAATTGATTTCTCTATAAAATAAATCTGGTGCTTTCCTGGCAAAAATTAATTTGTTAAACCTGACATAAAGTTGATGATCTTGCACCCAAAAGCACTTAGCCAGAAACAAAGCAACAGACTATTTTCTGTGGTGTTTAGAACTTGATGAAAGTGCCCATAACACCTTTATTATAAAAAAACAAACTAAAAAGCCCCAGCAAGCCGCAAGAAGCCTTCCAAAAAGAAGCTACAAAACCCAGAACCACAAAAACAAAAGGGTCAGAAGAACCTGGCAAAAGGAGAGAATGTAATATGATTGTATATTTTCTGAAAGGAGCACAAGTTCAATTTGCCAGATGCATAATCTGACTTGATTTGTCATAATCTACTGAACAGATGCATATAAATGGAGGTAGAATAACTTTTTTACTCTTGAATTCATTAGCAGTCCCAAAGTTCTTTTATACTCCAAGTTCTAAGAAAGCTTTTTACAAATTCAGAACTTCTTGAAAGAGTGACATATATAGACAATACTCTAAAGTTACGCAGCAAGTCATCTGTTAAGAAAATCCCAAATCCTATGTAACACCCCTTCCACAGATTACTGTGAGAAATCACTTAGCAAAATTAAAAGTTTTAACAAAAATGGTGGCATTTTAAGAACCACTTACATTATTTGTTTAATTTATTTATTCACCAGAAAGCACATGAGGGAAAACGCTCAAGTGGACAGTGTTAAATTAAAAACCCTGAAAACACTGTAGACACAAGAGAGGGTGAACTACTGAATGTTAAATCACAACAAAGTTATTTTATAGTTCAGAAAAAAAAAACCCACCCTTTTATCTGTATTTTGAGGAGAGTAGTCATCATCACAAGTAATTACCTTCAAACATGCTACTTATTCTTTTTGTTGTTTGACTTTTCTGAGAAAAATTTCAACAGAATGAAACAGGCACCACAGTTTGCATAATCCTTAGTGCCAGCAACAATTTTTGAATGTGGAGGATAACTAAAGCCTTGCACGTGGATTTAGGTCATTTCAAAAGCAAGAGTAAAACCCAAAAAAAAGCACTGAAATCAAAGCAGAATGTAAAGGTCAGTTCTGGAAAACAAGCTGAGTATTGGCAAATTTGTCTCAACGTTCCTGTAAATTTAAAAGTCAGTCCTTGCTTTCTACAGCAGTTTCCCAAGGGGAACAGAATAATTGACTTAAATACTAGTTGTCATCAGTGGTTTCAGAAGAAAAAATTTCCAGAAAAAACACTATACCAAATTACCAAAAGAAAATATTTATCAATAACACAGAATCCAAGTTATGAATAAAAATGGATTTAGCAAGGCAAACAAATGGAGACATGGTCACAGCGGTCATTTTATAAATACCGGGTTTGACTTGCTGCTGTTTGGGTAAAATAATTCATTTGCTGTGAGAATAATAATTTTTTTATATATCTTCTTTGGATGGAAGGTTGTAAATTCCATTTGTGCTGTTTTGTTGGGAAGTCCACTTACCTTTCCTACGTAAACTCCTAATGAAAACCAGCACAAGGGCAAGGCAGACCTGCCAACATGCATTTCAAGCAAGTGATTGCTTTAAGTCATAGATGCCGGAAAAAATAATCAGGAAGCCCTTGGAAGCACTCAGGAGACCCGTGTCACTGCAAAAGGAAGTTAACAATGCTGTTAGACTGCTCTGCAATTTATCAACAGTGAAGTCTGCTTTTCCACTTTTTCAGCTTCTGGCCAAAACTTCTGCTAATGAATATAGTGTGTATTTCTCCACTGCACTCTGTCACAGTCAGTTCCAATCTCTTAACAGTTACTACAAACAAGCTCTGAGGTGAGACGAACATCAGCATTACTGTCAGACACGGATAGATATGGGTACCTCTGAGCAAAGTACTTGCAAATGAATCCCCCAACTACCAGCACACCTGATACCATGTACCAGCTCAGTACTTTAGGTTTTCAGTTGGTGGTCAGCTGCATATAGAAATGACAGCAGTGAGCCAGGTCATGTTCTCAGCACGTACAGCCCTAAGATTTGCATGTAAGATCACCCCTAAGCTTTGCTTCATAGAGTGGGGTCTTACCAGGAACTTACCTGTACATTATATATATTACAGAATCAGTTTGGTTGGAAGAGACCTTCAAGATCAACAATTCTAACCATTCACTCAGCTCTGCCAGGTCACTGTAAAACCATGTCCCTCAGCACCACATCTCCCCAGCTTTTAAATCCCTCCATGATTAATTACATAGCCTTGCATGTTTTACACTGAACCATGATGCTGGTTTGGAGCATTCTTGGACTCCAGCTCATGTGCTAACATACCTACCTATGTATACATGCACACACATATAAAGCAACAAAAAGAGAAGTAAGTACATCCAGATGGCATTCCAGGTCTTCTCAGACCTCTTCATTATTGCCATTTGCATCTTTCCATTATCTGGAGAGGA
This sequence comes from Ceyx cyanopectus, assembly GCA_013401355.1. Lineage (NCBI taxonomy): Eukaryota > Metazoa > Chordata > Aves > Coraciiformes > Alcedinidae > Ceyx > Ceyx cyanopectus. Next base: position 5,278 of record VYZU01014897.1, on the reverse strand, counting down.
ATTTAAGGTGATTATATGCCTAAATTAGGCACTTCAATAGGATTAATATATTGTTTTATTATTAAATCTATGTATGTGTCTAATGCTCTTGAACATGTATTCTTGTGATGAGTGCAAACAGGAAGAAAAGAAAAATGTGGACATGGAATACATTACAGATGGAAAAAGTACAAGCCTTTTTTCTAATTTTTCATTCAGCTTTTGTTTTTCTTGTAGCATTTCAACATATTGATATATATTGATCCAGAACTTTTAGGTTCAAAATTACTCCCAGTTTAAAACTACTTACAGTATTTTGTCAGACAAATTCTGGTTTTATTTGGAGCAGCATAACTTTATAATGTCCACTGATTGCCCCAGATAAAAAAAAAATGAATAAATCTTAAAAGGTTCTGTATTACTGGCAAAAAGCAGCCTCCTGTGCTGCATTAGGCAGAGCATTGCCAGCAGGTCATGCATGGGAGGTGATCCATCCTCCCCACTCAGCAGTGGTGAGAAACATCTGGAGTTCAGGGTCCAGTGGTAGTAGGCTCCCAGTACAAGAGACATGGATTTACTGCAGTGAATTTAGTAAAGGGGCAGGGAAAAGTTTAGGGGACTGGAGCATCTGTGATATTAGGAGGAGAGGCTGTCAGCCTAAAGGCTCAGGGGGATTTGGCTGAATTCCCAAAGTCAGGGAATAAATAAAGCCAGGCTCTTCCGAGTAGTGCCCAGTGACAGGACAAGAGGCAATGGGCATAAACTGAATTCCAGGAAATTCCATCTGAACATAAAAAAAACACCACCTCCCTATGTTTTTTTTTACTGCAAGGGTGAACAAACAGTAGCAGAGATTGCTCAGAGATGTTCAAAACTCANATGAGGCTGCAAATCAACACACACGGTGTGAAGTAGTATCTGCCCAGATACAATGATCATCTTGTAATCTGCATATATAAGCAGAGAAGGCAGTCTTGAGTGTATGTTCAGTTCTGTAAGACCAAAGAAAGCAAACCTAGGGATGAAGATACAATATTTGAAAACTTGTTTAATTTTAAAAAGCAAGTGTTGTTCTTAGCATGGCNTCCTGAGTAACCCACTGTAATTGAACATACTCTGAGCAGGGAAGCTGGAGATGCCTTCCAGCCACAACTCTTCTGTGTCCCATGCAGATGAATCAAGCCTCTCCTTGGCCACCCTGATCAAACAGATTTGTTTGAACATCTTTCCTATTCCTATCACTACAAAAACTGTTATTTAAAGTTTTAAAGCTGATCTTTATCAGTAACAATGTTTTACTGATGAAGAGCATCCAAACCGCATTATCCCTCAATCTAACTTTCTGTGCAACTTCTGATTAACTGTGGATCAACATAGGGATGGATTTTATTTTTAAATGCTTTTCTGGAGTAGTCTGTTTCTCCAGGCTTAGTGAGCCTGGAAAATACTACCGTTATCTCTGGCATTTTCTGATATCTTTGGATCAAAACTACTTTGGGGATAGTGTTTGACACAGAATATAGATAAATTGCACAAAAATATCCCACCTATGTAGCCACTCCCTGATGTTTTAATTACCTCCTAGAAATAGTTTAAAAGCTTTTTTTTTTTCCTCATATGTATGTGATATGTATGGATATATATATGACCACAAGTCAAAGGGAGATGTATTATTCTCTTAAGATGGACTTCGCATGTTTTGGGTCTCTGCAACACCCATGCAAATGGTATTTTGCTCCTAGTCAGCTATTGCTTCTGGGATGATGCATCCTCTATCCTCATTTACAAACACTACCTAATGAGGCAAACACTTTCCTCTATTACATTGCAATTTGTTTCACCAAAAGAAACATTTTTCTGACTAAATAGCAGAAGGAAAAAAAACCCAATAAATCTAATGTACCATTATTTCCTGAGCATGACAACCAAAATGGTTATGATACTCAGCTATCTGTCTTCATTATGACTAGAAGGCTTGGATCTCAGCAGCTTAAGTGAACTGGGGTATGTCAGAAAACAAAAGCTAGAATAATATTTGAAAAGATCGGGGTGGGTGGTCTGGCTTGCTAAAACAGTTCTGGGATGACTGGTAAGACCCCAAAATCCCCAAGTCATTCAGATATGCTCCTTGTTTGCAATTCAGTGACTTGTTTTCTCCAGGAATTAAGAGGCTGGGGTGAGCATCAAGCTTTTCTACCCAAGACACATGGTTACTCCAAAGTGTTTCCTTATTTTCTTTGTTGCTGAAGAAAGGAAGGAGACATTTGCACAGAACAGCAGTACCATGACGGACAGCTTGGTTAGCAGCAGCAAGAGCCAGGCTGGCCTAGGTCTTGGAAATTAAGTTTTGTTTCCTCTTTTGAGTTTTCTACTGTCTCCAGTTTATTTCTTGAGTAAACCAATATTCATCAGTTGTTTCTGCATTTATGCTCCAACAATTGGCAAACCTGAAAATACACATTTGATTCCATGTTATGAGAACTTTAGTGAGGAAAATGCAGACATTTCTTCATAAAGGCAAACCGTAAAGGTTTAGANGAATAGAGATGCTCATACATTCAGATATGTGATGTAGCTACCTAGTAAAGCTATAAACATCAGTAAATAATGTTTTGCACAGAAACGAACAAAGACTATGCAAATGTTTGCACATACCAATTTTTGTCAAAGTGATTGTGTAACACTGCAGCATTTTATACTTGAGCAAATGGGAGAGAAGTGACAGAAAGAGGTGAAGAAGGGGAAGGGAAAAACACAGCCCTTCTACCCCTTTCAGTTTCAGGGCTGGTTTACACATGAGCTACGAAGCTCTAGAAAGCCCATGATGACACTTTCATCCTACAGCTCACTTTGCCTTGTCCATCATTTGTTACATCTCACTTTAGTATTAGGCCTTGAACCTCTTATTAGGCATAAGGAAAGCAAATTACATGAAAACTAATAGAGATACTGAGGATAGACCAATCTCCTATACTTCTAGCAATACATAAGCAACACACAAATAGCATGTTTCCTTCTGTGCTTTATCTCCTGTTCTTGTGTAGCAATGGAGAACACAGCAGTTTGAGATCTTATGTACCATGCTGTACCAGTTCACCATCCCACAGATGGAGACAGTGGTAAGAGTTGCTTCCCTTCATCCATTTGTGAGTCAGTAAAGAGTTGAAAATAAATTCCTATTTAGTTTGATGTATTTCTAAGAAGTTTCAATGTCAGCAATTTAGATATTGTACCTGGTGTAAAAACATTTTATTAATTCAGCCCTGTTCTGCTGAGAGCTCTTGGACTACGTTTCAGCTTCAGCTGTTAAGAGGCATGTCAGTTCTAGGTTTTCTCCACCAATAAGCTTTATCCAAAGAATGGGAGGATGAAGGATGTTACACTATTATCTATATTTAGCATTTTGAGATATAAGCTGTAGGAAGTGATTAATATCATTGTTATAGTAGGAAAAATAGATTATCCAACAGAAAAACAAATGACACTGAGACAGGTCCATATGTAATGGCACCCCCAAATCTCTCAAATCCTTTCTAACTTGCTTTTGACCTTCAATCTCTTAAGAGCTTCATCTCCTCCTCTACACCCTTTTTGTTTATATTCAATTATTGTACTGCATTATTATAGAACTCCTGATTTCCAGAGTATAAACTCCCAGTCAAGTTTTTCATGTCTGACCAAAAGCTATAAAAATTTGTTCTCCGCAGTGCACCCCTTTGTTTCACATTCTCTAATTTTGCCACCTCTGAATGAATATAACACATTTCAGCTTTTCTATGGCCTGAATATTACCTATTTAATCATTACATTGTCTATCTGAAAGTTGAATTTAATGCAAAATTCAACAGTCTGCTGATGTAGTGGAGCATGACTGCAAGCAGACAGCAATTCTTCCACATATACATGGACTTCCTACTAAGCCGAAAAAGATCTAAGTGCTACTTTTAAATTTCTTTGGAAAACCAGAAAGAGATGAAGATTTGTCTGCTTCAGAAACTGTCTCGTCTTCCTCAGCAACTGAGTTGCCATCACTCACCAGTGCTCCAGCAAGAAGCTCTGCTATGTACCATCCCGACTTCCTTAAATGCAACAGTTGTTCACATTAGATAGTTTTCAGAGAATATTGGTACAGCTTTAATTTTGAAAGACAGGAATGAGGATCTTTAGAAGCAACAAATGGTTGTGTTCTAGTTTGAAATGTTCTCCTACATTCAATCTCCCTATAGTTTCATCATTATGGATCATATTCACGGTCAGCAGGGAAGCCTGCATCTTGGCTGCAACTTTTATGATGCTGAAATCAAAACTAAAGAAGAACAACTATACTTCATGGAATAAAACTACACTCAAATGACTACTCTAACTCTTACTGACACTAACTGTACCACCACTTTCACACTGTGATTTCACTAAGCCTTAAATTCTGGCACTGGGGAGCAATTCCTGTCTGAAACAACCAGTGTCAGGTAGCTTTTTCACTGATGACATCCATGTTACATGTCAGCATTTTATAAATAACATGACATGTTCATGTGAACACTGATAAGCCACTGCTCTGAGAAAATTATTGCAGGTTAGAGGATATATTCAACAAAGCTGGAAAATCTATGGAACCAGTTCTGGAGTATTGTAAGAAGAGACAAAAACAGGTACAAAATTCTGTAAACCTTACAACTCTGGACTTTTACAGCCCCGAAATGGAATTATCTTGCTTTCTTTGGTTAAGATGACCATATGATTATCATAGAGAGCAACGTTGTGATGTGCATGGAACCATCACAAAGAAATGCAGAGGATGGAAGCACTCCTCCAGGATCCTCAGTGTTTGCTGTGCAGCTTCAGGTTTGCACATCTATGAAGGTATCTACTCTGTATGTCTGTACATTCACTAAGAGACCATCTGGAAACAGTATTTTACACACTAATAGAGGTTAATACTAAATAGCTGACAATTATGTCAGACTGTTTTGCAAAGATTGCTGTTATCCTTCACAATATGCCTTTTCTGTTTGTGTTTTGGTTTTGATGAGACCATCAGAAAAATGTCATTTGGACACAGATAATTTAAATCTACATCTGTACTACCTTTTTGCAGATTTTTCCATTTAAATAAGGAATGTTACTGGTTCTTGACTATTTTCCTTGAGGAAAGGAAAACTCATATTTGGGTTATGTATAGCCTGAAATGGCCAGTGTTGGGTTGGGGTTTTTTTTGTTAATGTACGAAAGTGCTAAAATTGAAAGCATAGAATTGCAGGGAAATTGCTTAGCTGTGAAGGAGATTTAAGGCCTTCTATAG
>VYZU01014896.1:0-15427 GCA_013401355.1 Ceyx cyanopectus | reverse complement strand
TCTGCAAGATGGATCGCCCTTTGTGTTGTTTTACATGTTAGTGATGATTATAAATGATACTGAGAACCATGAAACTAAAACTTTCCATGTTGAAAAACCTTTCCAGTTCCATTTGTCTGTGTGCTCATGTTCAATCAGCCATGTAAAGTGTCTTTATTTCAGTACATTCAATTGTAGTCAGGCCTGTAATTTCCATGCTTATTTGGAGTCTTTATTAAATAAATTATGTAGCATTCAATAAACATGGAGTTAGTCATTCTGTTGTTCCAACAAGCTGATTCAAACTTGAGACCTGGTTTAATAATTATATTCTTTAGAAGAGTTGTTGATAAAACTTGTGGACAGTGCTCTGCCATTCCTCTTGGTGAAAGCCATTTCCCTATAGCTATTACGTCTATTTAACATAAATATCACTTTGGGAAAAATTACTTCAGCTGACATAGGTGGTTTACAAACTGCAAAATTGATGTATTTTTTGCTTTACAGTCTGCATCAGATTCACCTGAAAAGCTCATTCTCTTAACAGAATACTATATCCTAGTATTAGGAAGAGTAATTTTTATCTCTGGGTTACAATATTTGGAGCTGCACAAAAGGCCTGTTGTTCTTAACTGAAGTGCCAAGATTCTCAGATTTGGTGAAAATGTACATCTGCACAAGCCATATGTAATAGTGCAGGGCTGGATGACTGTCACTTTTTATACAAAAGACCTCAATGACAGTCTCTTTGAAGTGGAAAATACCCTGGTGCAGAGTTGAGGAGATTTCCTGCTTCCAGCATTGTAGTTTTAGAGGTAGAATGATCCATGTGTGAAATAATACTCATGGAAGCAATGCAAGAAGGACTAGGGCTGGTCAAATTACTTGGCACAAAATGCAAATACTTCTGCATAGGAGTGAGAACAGTAAGCCATTGGAAAGTGGCTTGTACCCATCTGTCTGTCCATTTCTCCATTTTACTTTTCTCTGCAGCTTCCATCTGAAAAATAGAAAATATAATCTGTTTTTTTCTTCTGTATGCCTGGTATCTAAATTGAACTGTGAAAATCTCTTAAGAGCCATTTATCAGTTTTTTGCTCCTTGTGCCTTTGTCAATTAAGATTTCTCTGGTGATTTCCAAGTGTCATCAAGAGATTTTTATAAATANAAATGAATTAAACCTTTGTTAAAAAAAAAAAAAAAAAAAAAAAAGATTAAAATATAAGGATCTAGGATGTAAAAGTTCTAGCCTGATGAACAAATATTCATATTATCATGAAAATGCCTTAAACCCATGGGGCATTTCCAGAACCCTTGAATCACTACTATATGTTGATTGTCAAGCAATGATTTTAGTAAGTAATGAAATGTCTGATAATACTGGCTTGTAGAGATGATGAGTACTACCTTATAGTGGAAGATTACAAATTGATTCAGAATAAATTCAGTGTAAGGATAAACAAAAGTAGCTGTATGTGTTCCTGGGTGACTTGGTCTAGGTGGTCCTGGACTAGATGATCTTTCTAGATGTCTTCCAACCCCTAACATTCTATGATTCTATAGTTGAAGGTCTCTCTCAAACCTGTAATGCATCAAGGCTGGCTTCATACTCCTACAACAGTGCTTGGCATGTTCCCAGCCACCAGACTCATCATCTATCCCACTGAAGTACTACAGAAGTCCCTGGCACGCTGTTGGCTGGTACCAACCAAGCACACTCCAGACAATTCCCTGGGACAGCTTAGGGATCATTCCCATTCAGTGTTTTGTATGTTGTTACAACATTTTGGCCTCTGGGAAAAGCTTGCTGTAATCAACAGAGGCTTTGAATGCTCATTAGATAGTTGATGGGAATTTTGGGAGGCAATTCATTTAGCAGTGTGGACGTCACTTGTGGGAATTAATTGGATTTGGAGTGCAGTCTTCAGTTTGGAGGAGATGGGGAGATTTCTTCCGTCAAAGAAGTTACACCTGGCAGACATTTTGATTAAAGGCCTTTGCTCCAGTCCACTCTGGTAGAATATTCACATTAGGACAGATAATCTGAAATAGCAAAGATTGGCAGAAATGCCTAAAGGAAGAGGACCGGTATTCCAGAGAATTTTAAAGAGAGGTAAGAAAGACAAAGTATTTTAAGAAAAATCAACTTGCAGTAGGTTTTCTGAAGCTATTAAAGAATTAGTTTGTTTTGTTTTGTTTTTCCATATGTTTGCAGTTTATTCCATAAAGCAAAGGAGCTGTGAGGTAGGCAGGAATGTGCATGAAAGGGATAACATTAGTTAAGGAAATTTTACACTGCAAGTCCAAAATTGTATTTTTCAAAGATCAGTGTTAGGATCAGTTCTCTTTTATTAGACAAATAATAACCCTGACACAAGGAGTGGAGCAGTCCTGGTGAAATTAGCTTGTTGATGCAAAGTTAAGTTGAAAATGAGGATGAAACAATGAAAGAATGGGATGCACTTTAGGACTGCATTTACATTTCTGAAAGGCACAAAAGGAAAGTAACTTACAGGAAAAATTTAGGACACCAGCAGATCAAAGAGGGACCCCTTGTTTTGTTTCCAGTGCCAGCCCATAAAGAGTGAAAACTACACATATGGTGTATTTCACTAGGATGCTTATGTGGCCTCCAGGAGTTTTTGGGTCATGTACTCCCTGAGACATTTTTGGTTTTCATATCTATCTTTTCTTAATTTTTAACTCATCTAAACGTTGGCAGCTGCAATGTCCTGTGGCAGGAATTGTCATGGTTTAACACTGTCTAAAGGATCACCTTTTTTTTTTTTCTTTATCCTGCTACATGTTAATTTCCTTTGTTGCCTCTTCATTCTTCTAGTATGAAATGCAGTTTATCAGTTGGTCATTAATTCCTGCTCTGACCTGAGCAGCTTGTAAGCTATCACATGAAAAAAAATGGAGCTTTTTTTTTATTATTTTTTTTTTTTACATAATGAAATAAAAGCTGGGTCTCTGTGTGACTCCTGTTTATAAATACAAGTGGGAGAAGAACTTCGAAGAAGGAGAAAAGCTGTTTAATTATAAAAAAACAATGGTGGCACCACAAGAAATTGAGGTAAAAAAATGGCAAAGCATAAATTGAGGGCGGATTGTGAACATTCCTAGTTTCAGAGCAGCACATTCTCGTAGCAGAGAGGTCAGAGGGCTGTACCCTGCATAGAGAGTGCTTTGGCCACTGTGGTTAAGGAACAGTCATTTTTACAATGCCTCAGAGAACCACCATTTCCTAATTTATAGATCATCTCAGGCTAGGGTTGAGAGCTCCAATGCATGCCTTTGGATCATCTGACTAGCAATACCATGGAAATGCATTTTTATGTGTGAAAGCTGGTGATTGGGATTCAGCAACTCAGAAGGTCACTTTCCACTCTATTCCTCTGCATGGTCTGGCTGCAGAGATTCCAAACCTTGATTACTGGTATTCTATGCTAAATATGCTTTTTCCCACCAAAAATATTAAACTTAGATGTCTCATTATACTATTGCCAAGAAAGACATGATTTTGAAAGCTCTACAGGGCAGGCCTAGAAGCAATTTCTGCCTATCTCATCTGGTGTTTACTGTAGAATGAGCAGAATCTGTTTCTTTGAAGAAATCCAGCCTTCTCTGGATGTGAACTGAATATATTTTTAACAAGGATGTTTATTTATGCAGTGACTCTGAGGATCTTTGCTTTGCTTTATGAGTCAGGCCACACTAGATTTTAAAGAAACAGGTGGAATTCAGCATTTCAGTTTGTCTCTGAAAGCATATGCAAGAAAAATTGTAAAGTAGTGCTGCTAAAGTATGAAGTGAAAAATTAGTACCTGAGATCCCACAGTACTCTACTCAAGCTTTTCTAGAGAAATAAGGTGGTTATTTTAGATTTAATATCTTTGACCTAAGGGCATGTTTAGTGAGACTCATAAAATTACATTTGAATATGTAGGCAAAAAATACACCCAGTGCATATGTTTCATTTTGTTTGTGATTTATTATAAAGTCAGAACAGCATAGAAATAGGCCAGTGAATTCTTCAGACTGCTGAAAATCGTCAAATTAATATTAATTTTAAGTTGCTTCCATAGTGGCCTGTGTACTAGTTAAAAGATATAGGAAAAAAAAAAAGGTTTTAATATAAGAGCATTTAGCCAGCCAACCAAACAGGAATGAATTTACCATTCCTGGATGCACAAAAAAACCCACCCAAACAACAAACCTAGAAGGAAATAATGTGCTTATCAAGATAAAAATGTATTAAATCCATATTTTCTGGAGTAGTTCATAAAACATATTTTTAAAGATAACTTAGATGTGGCTCTGATCTTGGACTCTGAAGGCAGAAAGTACCTGTGCTCATATATCTCAAGGAAAAAAATATTTACTCAACCTCCTGCATGCCAGAAAACTATATTTTGAGATTTTCATATTGAGCCAACTTATACATCTTACAGCAACACCCAGTCTTGACCAAAAGAGAATTTACAGCATAAAACTTAGCACAGTCCTTTGTAATCTGCTCTGAGAGCTAGTTAACTTCATTTCAAAAACATAATCTTCTAGTGAGGCTAGAAATATCCCAAGGACAAAGGAATTTGACTCCACCTGAGCTTTGTAAAATATATTTTGACTGCTGGTCTCCTGCTCCCTGTCTCCCTTCACACAGGAGATGAGCTACAGATGAGAACTGACAGTAGATATCCATACTATTCTGTGATTCTGTGATACCTGGCTCTACTCTGTCACAATTTAAGAAAGTTGTGGAGATTAAGCAAATATATGTCTGTATAAAACTTAACTCACCAGGATGACTTCTCTGTGCTGCAGGAGTCTCTAGAAAGACTTAAGTGAGTTTCTATTCTGTTTATGCTTTCCAAGGCAGGCTCAAACTGCGTATAAGTCTCTGGTTGATGCCATGGCTCTCTTACTCAATGATAGAAAACCTGCCATGTCTAATCATATCTAACATCCACTGATATATAGGCTGTCAGACTGTGGTCAGCTCTAGAGCTTTCAGAAGAAAGGAGAAAGAAGATTCCTGTAGTTGGCAGACTTAAGTTAACCTGACCAGTCCCCATAGTATTTCATTTTGATGGCTATCTGTTAGCAAAGTGCTTAATACTTGACACATCAGGTGAAATATTCCTTTAAAATAAGAATTATAGCTGCATACACTATCTCTGAATTTCCTTCAAATATAGAACATATTTTACTGAAATATTAAATGTACTAAGCATATCTCCATAAATACAGAACAGGACTTAGTCACATATCTTTGGAGATTTATTGTGAGTATATGTTCAAAATCACTAATGCAAGTAATTTACTGGAATAGATTACTTCATCACAATAAGTACTGTGTATTTTAAAGAAGCTCTGATATTCAAAAAGGTTCAAATAGCCCTAGTGAGTAATAAATTTATTGCTCTGTAGATTGCCTCAATGTGAACCTTAGCCCTATGATTATTATCATGTGAAAGCCTCCTGAGCAGCAGCAATAACAAAGAAGGTAGATTAAACTTCCTAAAATTAAGCTTCAGAAACTCCAAAGAGATCATTTCCATGCATTTCTGTGTGTGCCAGATTATGCTGTCACTGTCTTCCCTTTGCCTTGGTAGTCAAGCTGCATGAAGAACTGCCATTTTGATTTCTTCCCGGTGAGACATAATTAATTCTTCTACTGAATAAATTTTGACTAGAATACTGCTTGCAGTGTGTGGACTGCATTTTATAAAGGACAGTGCTTAGAGGGCTGCTAACTAGTCTTCTCATTGTTTACGCCAAAAGACAATGGAGAAATCTACTTTAGGATTATACTCCGTGGAGATACATGAGAGCACACTAGCTGGGTGACAAAACTGGGGAGAGAACATGAACTGGGTCATGTTCTCAGCTGGTTTAATGTGAGTGTTCATGTATGGTCATGCATATGTGACAGAATTGTTTCCTGAGGAAGACAAGGAGAAAGCACGGTGGACAGCCCATCAGCTTCAGCTTCAGACTGGCTGCTTGTTCTCTGAACTAAGCACCACAAGCTGAATTGCTTATTCACTGTCATTACAGCCTGGTTCTGCTCTCCTTAATTTACATGTACTTTCTCTGAACAGGCTATTCAGAAAATGAGCAAGGAAGAAAGAGAATAAATTTGTTGTAAAAGTAAGACTGTATCACCAAATAAAAGTAGCCAAAGAAAAAACTTACAAAATACAATTTACCCTACAATCACTTTCCAGACAAATCTCAGAACATACTGAGGCACATTATGCTACAACAACAACACTGCAATGTAAGAACAAGTAAAATAAAGTGAGAGAAAAAAGACAATCCCCTGCTAGGGACTGTCTGACACCTTTCTGGCTAGGAAGAATAAGTGAAATATCCTTCCCAGAATGTCAGTGACACAAATAAACTGGCAAACAGTTAAAATCAGGTTTGGGACTTTAAGCATCCCATAGGTACAATCCTTTGATATGCTGAACATATCTGGTCTTGGTCAAGGCCTCCCTGCACGACTAGAAAGGGAGGGAAATCTTGTCCCACATCTGGCCATCAGGGAGTGCTGCAGTCGCACAGAAGCTTGACCCTGCCAGGAGGTGAATCCCTTGAGCAGCCAGTTTGTGACAGGCAGCCCAGTTTGTGACAAGGAGATGGGATGAACTCAGTGGTCAGCTGGGAGCCTCTCATGTGGATCTCCTCTGTGTCTAAGACTTAGAACCATCTGGCTGATGCTTTTCTGTTCAACGGTAGTGCGGGAGAGCACTAAAACTCGGAGTGTCCCCAAGCGCCCCAGGGAGGTACTGCTGCTCCTGAACAGCAGCTGCACAAGGAAACAACTGCTTTTCCTTGAGAACATGGGGATGGCATTAAGTCCAGTGAAAATGATCCTTGCAGCCATCTCTTGGCTCTGGCCTCTGGGAAGGGAGGAGTGTTTGGGCGTTGGGCTGGCAGGAAGTGCAGATGATGCCTATGTTTGGCTGTGCCCATGAGCTCCTGTCACTTGGTGAAAGGGTTGTGTGCAGGATGGGTGCTCCCTTGGTGGCTCCCACTGGAGGAGAACAGCATTTCTTGACTGAGGCTTTGCAACATGTCTAACCACAGCCTCATTGCAGCAGGATGAAGAACCAAAAATTTCATTTGTCCCAGTGAGTTGCTTAAGACTCACTTCAAGTTAAGCTTGCGAATAATCTGTCTTGCTGTCTCTCCCTGCTTTGTACTTACATATTCAACCCCCTAACCTACTACCATAGAGCAGCAAAGCCCAAAGCTGACCAAAAGAACACGTCTCCTTGTTTCTCTTGTCTTAACCTGGGGATCACTATCCTTAGCTCACCTGGGCATGTGCATCCACCAACACTCTCCATAGGTGTTACCTAGGGGAGCCCAATCCTTGCACTGACAGGCTGTGGTTTGTACTGGGCAGAAACCCTAAGAGCCAGAGGCTGCTGTTTGGGAAGAATGCGCCTGAGACTCCATTTACAGAAGGATTATGCATCAGCATGTTTTGTCAGGAGGTGTGATTTTTTTTTTTTCCTTCTATGTTGAATATTAATGTATTCCTCAAGTGAACACAGCTATATCAATATGAATATGCTTGTGTTAGTACAGTGTTCTCCTTGCTGTAAATAAGGTAGCATAGTTTACGTTTCTTAATTAGGAGGAGAATGTCTCAAACTCTCCAGCTAGCTATGAGAAAGCACACACATTGCTGCCTCAGCTCCTTGTAATTAACCTATGGGATTCTCAACACGTTTTAATTATTGATTAGGGAAAAGAGACAATAAGGAAAGACTATTTCTCATTATTTTCATGAGCAGGCTGGGCATGTCACAAATAAATAGAAAATTGCACAGTAAAATGTAATTAAGTAAGGCCCAGGTCAGAGCACACATTGCTTAGTAAAACTAGGAGGGCAGCTTGAACTGTGGGACACGAGAATAAGAAAGGTGATGCAAGCAACCTCCAGCACTCCAGCTGGCAGGTGACTGGAGAAGGAGCCAGCAAGACCAACTAAGAGACCACTGGAGGAAAATCAAGTGTGAAGAAGACATAGGTAAGCTGACCTACATAGAGTTCTTTGATAGAAACATCAAGTTACCTATGGTGACGATCATTGTTCTCAAAGCTGATGACCCAAAAATCACCTCCAAGCCATTTTAAACAGAGGGGAATTATGTTTACCCTGTGCTGTCTTTACCCTGTGTGAGAGTTCTTCACATTCAGATGTCTTTCAACAGCATCTCTTTTGATGAGCACATGTTCACTGTTCAGAGCCAGCAGAGGTAAAGGCGGGAGCATAGTTAACTTGGGAAGGCTTTGCTTTGTCTCACAGCTTAGGGCCACACTCAGACCAACAACAGATGCTGTCTTTTAAGCCCCCTCCCTCCCCAGTGGGGAAGAGAAAAGGGAGAGAGAATCAGTGATTAGAAAAGGAAACTAGAACAGTTTTAAGGAAAATTAAAATGGAAATAATAAAAATAATGGAATATATTCAAATATGTACAAAACCAGTACTGAACCCAACCCTCCTGCTGGTAATTCTGTCACCATCAGTGATGCTGTGGAGTTGGCACAGGGCCGCACAGCATATGGGGGATGTGTTCAGGAACAGAGTCCTCCTTGGTGCTCTGAGTGGGAAAACCGCTCAAGAGAGGACGAACGCCAAGGAACAACAGCCCAAGCCAAGAGCCTAGCTAGGCCTAGCCTGATCTCCAGACCCTCCATATCCCAGAACTTTATATACTGGATATGACGTCTATGGGCTGGAATCCCTCGTTGGTCAGTTTGTCCTGTCCCCTCCTCCCTGCAGTTGTGGCCTTTCCCTTTCTGCACTCTTCAATATGTACATAAGTGATACACAAGTTCCAGCAGTTCTTGGTCTGCATTCCAATCCTTGGTAGTAACTAAATAAGGGGTCTGACCTGCTAAAAGCAGACACTGTCTGCAAAACATGCTACTAACTTGAGAAAGTGCAGTTAGTTAGAAAACCTGAGCTGAAAAGTAAAATCACTGAACAGAATTTGTTTGGTTCTCACTCAAACCAGGAGAGTGAGCCAGAAGAACTGATAAAATATGTGAGTTTCTCCTTTTGTGTTTAACATTTTTGAGACTGATTTTTCTCCAACACTATTAACTTGTTAGCTTAAACTTAAGATATCACTGTGATAGAAAACACCTGCAGGATAGTGTTAACGTTGGGAACAGTAATGTTATGCTTTTGCCGTGATAGTACATTTTCTAATACTGTAAAAGCTAGAGAAAATTGTCATTTCAACTATTGTTATAGTTTATATCACACGTCATGCAACAAATCTAATTATTGCAGCAAATGTTATGCATGAAGAAATAATATTATATATATAATAATACTATACTATACTATATCTAATATATATATATATATGAAAATATTAAGATCTCTGGCTAATAATCAAACACAACAACCTGGCAAGGATCAGAGGAGCAGTGGCAGATAGACACACCTTTGAACTTTATTCAGTGCAAAGGGAGCACAGGGCTACTCCTGAAACTACAGAGGAGGATGGTTACACCCGTGTCGCTGGTGGGACACCCCAGCGTGACGTCCTGCTGAAAGCCTATGTGTGCAAACTGCCTGTGAACTCAAAGTTAGGACTGGCTTGTCCCACAGCTTACAGGGCACTTTTGAAAAAAACCTTTACAGTTGCACATCTTCCATTGCACAGTCATTTATAGAGCAAAATTTGTCCCCTTAAAGAATAAGTTATTACGGAAATGTCTGCCAAGTGGAATCTATACATCATGAGAACAGGACATTTAATCTGTTATGAAGTTTATATAAGACCAATAAAAAGGCAACAACATATATTGTTTAGCAAATCATGTGTGATCTTTTTTATAAACTTTGTGTTTGTCAACAGGTTCTTGAAATTGTGGCGTTTATCCCATTTAAAGCCAAAGACAGAGAATACTGCATTGTGATCTCCAAGTAGATAAGAGGAAATTGCATTCTTTTTCAGCTTGGCTAGAGGAAAGAGACAAATATACACATCCAGATTACATATTTTTTAGACAGTGATCTAAATTACCAAGCCATTAATAGCAGATGAGGTATATGGTATTAAACACCAGCACATTAGTTATATTAATAGCTTTTTTTCTGGAACATTGAAATTTTCCAGGACAGTTTTTTTAAGGAGGTAGGACATTTTGTCTCTCGTTTTACAAAAGTAGTGTAAAACAAAAAGAGGAAAAACACTCCCTGCCTCCCTCTTCCCCCATCTCTCTGAGGAGGAGACTCATTGTGGCACATACAAGAAAAACAGCCACCCACACACTGGAGCCCTTCAAGCAAAAAGCACCTGACAGGAATTTAAAAGTAGGTTTTCAATGGTGAAGTTGGCAGAAATCTACATAAAAGCAGTTATTCAAGGAAGGGTACTATGTGATATGAATTAGAGGAATTGAGTTCCTCTTTTTTGTTTTTTTTAACTGTGCAGTCTAAAATTAAATTGCTGTTATAATGCACAAATACTTTTTTGTTTGAAACAGCTCATGCCTGAATACAAAGAATAACAACAAGGACAATATAGAGAAATGCTATACATTTTAATAAAAGAAAGTTTCCTTACGATTCAAAATCTTGAATTTATATTATTAGAAATCTGTGTGCTAGCTGCTTGAGTCTTCAAAACCCCCACTAAACACAGAACCAGAGATATGCCTAAATTATTTAAAAAGTAAATATATCAAATGAAACAGAAATCACAGACCTAGCCAGTAATTTAGTTGATATTAAGAACATTTTATAAGAAAAGGTGAAGTGTTTTCAGTTTTTCTTTTAGGAATAAAACCCAATAATATTCTGACAAGAATGTTTTTTAAAAGCTTTTCAGAGTCTTCATATGATCATCTTTAGGGCATTGTATTTCATATCCTCGAGGACATATGGTGGTCAACTTTAAATACTTATGCTTCTGAGTCAGTTTGTTCTTCTGTAATGAAGGAGAAAGGAAACAGTTGCTGCCATTTAAGATGTCACATTTTAAATTGCCTTTGCATATTTTATATAACCTGAGTTTAAGTAGCTTTCTTGAGTTTAATTTTTCTCTGTACTTATTTTTAGACTGAAGCCAAACCATAGCCTCTGTATCATTTGTTCTCTCAGAACTGCAGAGAAATTCTTTATTGGCTTCCTGGTTTGCAGGTTATTGATAACTGAATCTGGCAGATAACATCACACTGGCTTCATTTCTAGGCACAACCATGTAAATACTTCTTTAATTGAGTTTACTCTGATTTACACCATTTGTAAGTAAAATGAAAACTAGACTTCTTCCTTGCTCCACCAGTTGTGAAAACTTTACTCAACAGCACCATCTCAGCACCGATTTCTTACTAAGGACAACTGAGATTTCTTTTGCTTACCACCTTGTGCATGAATTAGCCCATAAATCACTGGTGTGAACTGTGATATTCAGACTACCACACACACCTCCTGGGGCTACACTTTCTGATGTTCTGTACCTGCAGCTGGGTGGTGGTAGTTGCAACTGTCCTCAGTGTGGCTTCTTATCCATTAACAATGGAAGCATAGAATGCTCCATTATTTACATGCACAATAGAAATTCAAAAAGGTCCTATCCTGGCATTCGCAGAAAATGCGAATTTTAGTTTAAGGATTGTTTAGATGTGTTTTTGAGGGACATGGTTTAGGGGTGAACTCTGTAAAGTAGGGCTAATAATTGGACTTGATTATCCTAAGGGTCTTTTCCATCCTGAACAATTCGATGACTGCGTCTATGATTCTCCGGTACATTTCTTGCTAAGAAAAATTGTATGTCCAGTCCTTAGCTTTGCCTCTTGCTGTTACCACTATGCAAAAACCTCTGCATCTGATTGGAACAAGACTTCTGGTGGCTCTGCAGATTAAAAACAAACTCAGAGATATTAAACTGAAAGGAAGGTTTTTGTGGTTTGACTGGCTGGAAGTTCTTGCAGCTGAACTGACTCATTTTGTCACCTGCAGGCGAATGAAAATTATATATACACTGTTCAAAGCCTTATTCTGAGTCTCTCTGTAACAAATAAAACCAGGACACAGCTTCTGCCTTTTCATATGCCAATACCATTGTAATCACAAATCCATAATCACAGATAGGAATAAAATCACAAAAATTTGGAATTTTCTTGGGTGTTTGTTTCTCTGTGGTTGGCTGTTACCTGTAACCATGTGTCATTGACCCATGCATGCTAGCTGATTGTTTCAGCCTTGGCTGATAGCAGGAAACAGGCTTTTTTAAGCTAGGAATGTTACATCCTATGTCTTAAATGCAAATCCAAATTACAGCTGTCTCACAAATCAGTTTTAGAAGCTCATTTCCTACATCATCTGCAGAATAGTGAAGTGTACTTTGTTTCAAAGGAGAATTAGGTGAAACTGCTGTTACCACAACACTGTGCAGCATATGATACTAGCTAGTTTAATCAAATTCCTCTTCATAATTATAATCCTTAAAGCTGTGTGTATTATCTTCTCTTTCAAGTTTTTTAGTATGGTTCCTATATTGAAATGAGACTTTAGTGTCAAATGGAGCCTCACTGTGTTACAGTCCCAAAGACACATTAACCTGGTGATTTTGCTCTGTATCTGACCCTCCTTGCATGCTGAATAGGGAACAAAGGTGCTTAAAAACTTGTTATATAGGATCTGTAACACTGAGCTCCTATGCATTTTGTCTATACAGCTACCATGTTTTGAGGATCCTGGAAATTAACTCATTGCATCTCACTCCTTATATATTTAGTTATAAAAGACTGGGGTTAACTATAAATGAAATCTATTCCTGCAGATGGCAGACCACTTTCTTTGGGAGATACCTTTTAAAAGCACAGAAAATCAATTAACAATGTTGGTTTTTTTCATGCTGTTGAGCACTGGATTCATCATAGAATCATCATGGGTTATGGGTTGAAAGGGACCTCTAGGGATCATCAAGCCCAACCCCCTGCCAGAGCAGGAGCACCCAGGGCAGGCCACATGGAAATATTTGTATCATCACATTGATATCACCATGCAATAAATCCTAGTCTAACAGAAGGCTGCCCCACTAGCAGGTTTGGACAATAGAATCCCAACTCCCTTTTCTTCAAAGTATGGCATTTCTTGTCTCCAAAAATAGGGCTTCTGACCAGTGGAGTAGATAATTGGAGGAAAGATGGAACTTAATAAACAGGTAATTTCTCTTTATAACTATTTTAGATTATGTATTGTGGAGTTTCTAAATAACGTGTGTTGATCATATTGGAAACGTCAGTAGCAGAAGATGTGCAATTTGAATCTCTAGTCTCATAAAACTGTAATCTTAGGAAACTTTCTAACAAGTTTTTTTACCTCTCATTTTAAGCATCTTCCACATGTGAGTTACACATCACACTGCAGTAACTGTCAGAGTAAAATTTGGAAAACCTGCCCTAGTACACACATTGTCTTTTATGATTTTATAAAATGCCCCATAACAAACACTGCAAATATATAACTGATATTGGGGGTCTTAGTCCATAAACTCCAATATAGACACAGACAAGTTCCAGAGTATATTTTCTTGTAGAAGGTGATGGGGTGATCAGTGGTGGTGGAGTACACGACAGATTGCCAAGGGAATGTTGTGTTTTGTTTTTAAATATCTGCCTGCCATTATTAATTGAACAGGATGCAAATTTCCAACACTGCACAAATTTCCTAACAGTGTTTGGACATCTGACATTTCCACAGCATAGCAATTCAAACGATCTATCTGTTTTGAAGGTTGGTACAGTTTTGCCCTATTTTTAGAAAGTTAAGATAAAGCCTTGAATGTTCTTAATTGGTCTGACTGCAGACCTGCATATGACATGGACACTACAAAAATGTATTTCATGAATGTTATGACTTTTCAAGCTTGTTTGTTTTCACTTGTGCCATGCTCATGTAAGATAGCCAGGATACTTAGCAGAGGGAATTTGGTACTTGTCAGAGTGATCCAGCTCATTTAAGAAGGATCCTATGGTACTAATACATGGCCACTCTTAAATATATGTAAGTCTGTAATGGGAACTAACAAAGTAATTCAGGTCTCTTCTCATCAGAACTGAAGTGCAAAGTCTGAATTTCCAGGAAATAAGATCTCTGATTAAAACACCTTTATTTAAATGAAATCTAAATGAAGTCTCTATTGTGTGAGAAATGGAGAAGGGAATATACACACATACAAAATAAGAAGATATAGTTCTTCTCGGGACAGAATAGATGCATAGGTTACACTGACACCACTCAATATCAAAGTTCTGGGGAGAAGATGAGGTTAAAGAGTAGCTATACAACTCAGATAAGATTTGCATAACAAGATAAAATCACATGTAACTTTTCAAGAGTCTGGTAGCTAACTTTAAGAGAGAAATCAAAGCACAAACATTTATGTAATGTATCAAGACAAATTACATGGACTTTTTCCCTGTATATGTGTACATATATAGATTTTAAATCACTTTATCTGAGGTTTTACTGTATTCATTTACTACAACGACATGAAATTAAGATCAAGCATAAAATTGAAGTAAGCATAATAAAGTACAATATCTGATAAAACTAATGTCAAAATAATTTTTAACAGGCTCAGTACCACAAAAGGTCTGTACATTCAAGAATCAGCAACATAAAGCAGCATGAATCCAACCCCCTTGGCATTCAGACTGAAGAGGAGATGACTGGTTAGTTTAGCAACATTTCTCTCCAGCAGTAATGATGTGGTTAATGGTTGCTTTTTCTTTCTCCATCACCCCCAGGGCACTTCTTTTCACCAGGCACCTATCTTTGTAGGATAGCTCCTCAGAGGCTCTGCCTTTCCTGCTTTTGCAGAGGTTGTGAATTTCCCTGGGTTAACTCTTATCCATTTTTTTCCCCTCTTGTCTTCTCAGTTGGCATCTCTTCATTTGGGGATTTCCCAATTCAGGATGCAAAACATTTCTGTGGAAATTCTCTCCTCACGTTGAAGTCTCTCCTCATTCTGATTACTTCTCATTCACATCTCTCAGTGCAGGTGCCAGGCTTGCCAGATGCACAGCTAAACTTGTATATGTTAGCTGTATTCTTGTTTATAATCCCATTTAAAAAAAAACAAAACCTTCATTTTCTCTCAATTTCCCTCTCTGCGGAGGACCCTGTTTTCTTCCAGGTGAATAAGAAGACATAAAACCTGGCTATTTCTGTCCTTTGAGGTTTCTTCCATTTCCTGAACAATCCCTCTTATGATGTTTATAAGAAACTCATATCTAATTTCTTGTTATTCTTTCAGCACGTCATGATCATCCTGCAGTAGCTGCTGCTTTCTCATTTTCCTTTTCTAGCTTCCTTTCTGATTGTCCTTAACCATGTCCAGCTCCTAGGTTCCTTTGCCCCTCCATATGCATCTTAATTAAAAAGTAAGAGAAACAG
>VYZU01014895.1:58640-70888 GCA_013401355.1 Ceyx cyanopectus | reverse complement strand
CCTGCTGGCCACACTTCTCCTAATGCATCCCAGGATCCATTGGCCTGCTTGGCCACAAGGGTGCATTGTTTGCTCATGGTCACCCCCTGTCCACCAGGACCCCCAGGGCTCTTTCTCCAGAGCTGCTCTCCAACAGATCAGCCCCCAGCCTGTACTGATCCATGGGGTTGTTCTTCCCCAGATGCAGCACCTTACACTTGCTCTTGTTAAACTGTATTAAATTTCTCCCTGCCCAGCTCTCCAGTCTTTCATATCCAATTCCTGCCAAGACCAAACTCAATGAGCTATACTGAAGGACAGGTTCATGGTACATTTCAGCTGCCTTGTCAGATGAAGAATGATGCCTCCAAACTCAGAAAACTGTTTAGATCAAGGTCTGTTTGATGTATAGTATCAATGTAGACACTGAAATGATGTGTCTGTTGGCTTAAGTCTTAGCAATGAGTTAGAACTCTGAGAGTTGTTGGGATTACCTAGAGCCATTCCAACATAGGATGGCATGAACTTCTTGGGCTGGTACAGATGAGGAATCTATATCCTTTACTAAAATGAAAGCCTTTTGTATTCTTTTTGTGCACACTGCAGTATGGTGGCTATGTCTGGTACTCTAAGCCATATCACACTTAGATGTTGTTAGTGATCCTTGGTTCAAGAAAGCAAAGCAGCACAGGCAGCATCTCTTAGGCAGCACTGCCAAAAACCTCTGTCTCAAGTACACAGAAAGCATGCCCAGCACACAGGAGCTGCACATTCAAAACACAGATCTTGTGTTAAACACAGAAACAGGGAGGAATATTAAGTTACTCCTATTTTGGAGAAAACTAACCAGACCAACATTGGAAAACACTTTTTTTTTTTTTCTATTATCTTAAGGCCAGCCAGCAATTTGAGATCTTATTTAAGTGATGGGTGAGACTCAACTACCTCTGGTATTATTCTCTCCAGTTCAAACATGGATGTGACAGGCTGTATGCATTCACATTCCATCTTCTATGGTTAGAATCATTAGTATCTTAGTTACCACATTAAGAGTCAGAAAAGAAGTAACAGGTCATAAAGAAATTAAGCTAGCAGAGCTTATGCAAAAAGAACCTTGACAACCTATTCTCCAAATATATGTAATGATATTTGGAAAATATAAAATTGAAAATATATCATTTTCCCCTTTCAACTTATTATATTTTCCAGAACTCATCTTACATGAAGAAACTGAACTGAAAATGTCCTAGAAGATTTCATGCTGCAATGAGTAATCTTTTCAATAATAAGCTTTATTTGCCTGTTCCTAAGAATATTTCAATAAAGAAGCCAGTCAGTCTCATAAATTATCAAGGTAATCAAGGTAAATCATGACATTCTGTGGTTCAGGCTACCAGAAATCTCAGTGATTATGGTACACAATGTCATATGAATGGGTGATTGCAAAAAGCACTAGTAACAAGAACCCAAAATCAAAAAATTGCAGAGCTCTTGAGCTTATAAAGGAGAAGCATATCATTTGGGACAGATAGAAAGGGTTTATAATGAGTTAACTGTTCAATCATACCTGCAAGTTTTAGAATTATGACTCAGAAGGTCATTCTTTCCAATTAGTAAAGTATCAACTGACCCCTTCTTATCTGAGACATTTGGATACCATTCACTACCTACCTATTTCAACTGCAACACTAAAGTGCTTCACACCACAACTCTGATAACTAAAAGTCAAATTACAGTATCTTATTTAGCATGATAATTCATACAGTCCTTACTGATTTTAATGGGACGAAATAATTTTGCA
This sequence comes from Ceyx cyanopectus, assembly GCA_013401355.1. Lineage (NCBI taxonomy): Eukaryota > Metazoa > Chordata > Aves > Coraciiformes > Alcedinidae > Ceyx > Ceyx cyanopectus. Next base: position 69,108 of record VYZU01014895.1, on the reverse strand, counting down.
TTGAAGTGTTCTCCTTGGTGCTTTGCTTTCCTTCATCCACATTTTGCATTGCTGAGCTTATTTTCCTGTTTTCCCTCCCTCCATAAAAAGAAAAAGAAATGTCTTCTTTGCTCCCACAAGTCTTAAATCTTTCAAAATTTTTTTTTTAACTGCTTTCAGTTTAATATTGGAGCACTGTGATGGCTCTGCTATGTATCATTTGCTGTAACAGTCCCAATGGACAACATCTAAACTATTCAGTACTATTATCAAGTTAGTAAATAAAAGGGATTTCATTTTATAAAATTAAGAATATACTCCTTTGTATCACAAGTTCTTAAGAATATAAAGGGAAATAATTTTCTCCTAAGCATAAGAACATGCTAGAAAGAAAGCAAACAGCTATATTCAATAGTGACCAAGTGTTTAGAGGATGTATGTTGAAAATGAACTGTTATTAATTCTTCATTGTAGAGGTTGTCAGATCTGTCAAGGCTATTGGCAAAGAATGGTTAGTAGTTCATCCAACTACTAACACAGGAGCTGATACTCCTACTGAACACAGTGCCACAGACTACTGCTCCCTGTGGAAAAATCCAGGTCTGAATCAGAAAAGGGGAAAAAGAAAAACCAACCAAAAAATCAACAAACAAACAAATCAAACACCACCAAAACCTACCAATCAAACAAAACACCCAACAAAGACTTAGCAGTGAATGACACTATGGATGTAATACTCTAGGTTCAGTAAAAACAGACTTCATGCACAGAAATCTCATTAATGTGTTTGGTTATGGAAAAACTAACTAAAAAAATAGCAAAGCCACAAAAAAATAAATCAATCTGCCTCTATTGCCTATGAGTTTAAGCCTGGTTTTTGTGCATCATCATATCTCCCCAATAGCAGAAATTAAAATAAGGCTCTACTCATCTGTAGGGCTAAAAGAAAAATGGATAGCACCTTCAAAAAACACGATGGAACTGTAAAAACAAGCACATTGGATTTCAGAATTTATTTGTTGAATTCTATTCTACATGCAATTATTAGAAGACTTAGTTTTGAAATGTTGATCATCAAACAAAATTCAAGTTATTGCATATCTAGCAACTTACAGTACAAATAATTTTTAGACATTATTCTTTTCAGAGTATAAACTTCCAAAAAACAAGATTTTTCCCTAATAATCTAAGCATAGTTTTTGTTTTAATGCATAAATAGTGCCACCTTCAAATTCTGTCAGTTTAAACAGTGACCCTTGAACAAAGGCCCACCTAGGAAGACAGTTGCATGGACTGTGCATATTATAATACTCATGCAATACTGACCTTTCTCCTTCCAGCTGAAATAAATATTTTCCTGCTGTCCCTTTCAGAAAGTCTTTCCTCTCTGGTGTGCTGCTACACTCCTTACAAATTAATTGTCTACTTTCATCATTAAAGAGTGAGTATGACTTTTGCTCTGCTAAGCAGTTATCACTACTTCTGCAGAGGTTACTCATCATAGCTGGGTCTTCAGAATCATTTTTATCTTCACCTGAAAGACAAAGGGAATACATTTGGTAGAAGTGTTCTTTAATAAATACAAAATGAATTACAGCTTCTTGTGTTACACCAACAAAACCTGCTTGGATCAATTTAAAAGGGGAGAAAGCTTAAGACTATTTAGAGCAAAGTAGTCAAAGTTCTTATAAACATCATTTCTGAAAGTATTTCAGTTTTGTCTTTTAAACACACACACCTCATTTTACAAATAGGTGGATTGTTTCTTGTGAAAAAGAGTGATTACACTTCAGGATGTGAATATTCTGAAGGAACTCAAGCAAAAGGTAGCTGTTGGTCTCACACATTGGCATGTACATGTGACAGAAATAAGCACAAAAAGCTGACACAAACACTTGTATGATTCCCAAAGGGGAGAAGCAGCAAACTCAGGCTATTGCTAGATTGGGTTCTTGACTTCTCCAATGAGTAACATGAAATTATTAAGGATAATCCTACAAAGAAGGGCCCATGATATAAATATACATGTATAGAATATGTACATAATAATGAACTAAAGCTTAGTACTTCTTGTACAAGACTTCTTTTGCAATAAGGTAAAAAGAGAGACATTCAGTTTATAATGTTAAGTAACAATCCCAGGCAGTGCAAGAGCTGTCATCACTGCAAATGAGTCTACATTGAAGAAAGAGTTCCAGCACACTTTATTATGAGCCAATGTTCAGGAAACCAAGATGTCAAATCATTTCCCATCTGCAAGAAAATTGCTTTTAAATCCCACATTTAGCAACCTTTATTAAGTCTCCACTAATGAAACTCTTTACAATAAATACAATGTAATTGGAGGCCTGTCAAGACAGATCATGCCTTTGTACTCCTCCTTTTGTGCTCAGTAATCCATCAGGGAATCTCTTTCCATGATGCCATCTCTTTAAACATTGCAACATCTAATGTTAGTTTTACCCACTGAAGAAAACTTCCAGTAAAAATTCCATTACTTAGAAATCTATAAGAAAAAAAAGGCACTTGAGTAGCTTTTAACTTACTTTTGGAAGTGAAAGCCAGTATAATTTTTGGAAATCACATTGTAGAAATTGTCTTAAAGCCATTTAAATATTTCTAACATTTACTCTGAAAGGACATGCAGGTAATATAGTATAATAAACACCATCATTCATGTAGTCAACAATCATGTCAAGTCACCCATCATGTGGTTAGATTGCTAGGAAATAATCTGTTTCTTCTGATATATGATATATATATAGAGAGAGAGAGATATAGATATATAATCTATCTGATTGCTAGGAAATATTCTTACTCTGATTGGGAGGAACCATTTTATCAGAAGGGAAATTTCCCTGAGATGTTCTTCTAAATAAGAGTGCCCGAGCATTGCTGACTTTCCTGACATCTGCAGCAGAAGGAGATGTTGGGAGGGAAACAGAAGAATCTTCATGATTTGCAGAAGTGGCTAGTGTTGGCTTCTGTGAAAAAGATAAAGACTTTAAAATAAAAGCATGGATAATTTAATTTTCATATAAGCAAAACAATTAAAAAAAACCCCAAACAAACGATTTATACAAAGTGTTAAGTGCTGATCAGAACAGATGAAACACAGGTTTGCTCATTAAGAAATTTTAATTTTCATAACCAGAATACCATTGGACTGAACAAGCCAGATCTCTATACCATTATCACCACAGAAAGCCATTTGGAAGCAAATGTTCAGGGGTGCAAAAAACAAACAAAAATTAGCCTGAATTGAGCAACTGAAACTCAGAATTCTTTATTTCTCTCATAAATTACTCATTTAACATCACCTCTAATATGTTTAATTGTAAAAAAAACCCAAAACAAACATTGTGCCAAAGACTTGTGCTAACTTTTAGCATTGGTCTGAATAGTAGTTTGCTCTATTTTTTTTCACACAGAAGATAAACTAAAATTTCATGCCAGTATTTAAATCTAACTGTGGATATGTTTTGTCTAAATATACTAGTCAGAATTTTAAAATTTGATTGTATAACATTTCTTGGATTTTTTTTCACCTAGTTTCATAAATATAGTTTTCTCTAGATTACTGTCTTGAAGAAACACAACTGTTGGAGCTCTGTTCTTTCAGATACTAAATGATCATGACAATCTTATACTTAAAGATTAAATATTAAAAAGTCTGAAAGAGCATATTCACTCACAAATTGAGAACAATTTAAATTTTTCAAAGAGATGAAAAAGAGATTCTTGAAAGTACCTGTATCTGTTTTTTAAATAGGCTGGTTTTTAAATAAACATTTTATAGATGTGTAATTCAAATAGAANTAAAAAAAACCCAAAACAAACATTGTGCCAAAGACTTGTGCTAACTTTTAGCATTGGTCTGAATAGTAGTTTGCTCTATTTTTTTTCACACAGAAGATAAACTAAAATTTCATGCCAGTATTTAAATCTAACTGTGGATATGTTTTGTCTAAATATACTAGTCAGAATTTTAAAATTTGATTGTATAACATTTCTTGGATTTTTTTTCACCTAGTTTCATAAATATAGTTTTCTCTAGATTACTGTCTTGAAGAAACACAACTGTTGGAGCTCTGTTCTTTCAGATACTAAATGATCATGACAATCTTATACTTAAAGATTAAATATTAAAAAGTCTGAAAGAGCATATTCACTCACAAATTGAGAACAATTTAAATTTTTCAAAGAGATGAAAAAGAGATTCTTGAAAGTACCTGTATCTGTTTTTTAAATAGGCTGGTTTTTAAATAAACATTTTATAGATGTGTAATTCAAATAGAAGGAATAATCAGCCTAGTTACTTGCAAGTTATTGATCACAGAACCACAGATCAGTTGAGGTTGGAAGGCACCTCTGGAGGTCATCCTGCCCAACTCCCCTGCTCAAGTAGGGCTGTGTAAAGCCAGTTGCCCAGGACATGTCCAGGAAGCTTCTGAAAATCTCAGGGCAACCTGTGACAGGGATTCATCACCCTCACAGTGGAAAAAAATGTTTTCTGAAGTTCAGAGGGAATCTTCTGTGATGTGATGTGCTTCANGATAAACTAAAATTTCATGCCAGTATTTAAATCTAACTGTGGATATGTTTTGTCTAAATATACTAGTCAGAATTTTAAAATTTGATTGTATAACATTTCTTGGATTTTTTTTCACCTAGTTTCATAAATATAGTTTTCTCTAGATTACTGTCTTGAAGAAACACAACTGTTGGAGCTCTGTTCTTTCAGATACTAAATGATCATGACAATCTTATACTTAAAGATTAAATATTAAAAAGTCTGAAAGAGCATATTCACTCACAAATTGAGAACAATTTAAATTTTTCAAAGAGATGAAAAAGAGATTCTTGAAAGTACCTGTATCTGTTTTTTAAATAGGCTGGTTTTTAAATAAACATTTTATAGATGTGTAATTCAAATAGAAGGAATAATCAGCCTAGTTACTTGCAAGTTATTGATCACAGAACCACAGATCAGTTGAGGTTGGAAGGCACCTCTGGAGGTCATCCTGCCCAACTCCCCTGCTCAAGTAGGGCTGTGTAAAGCCAGTTGCCCAGGACATGTCCAGGAAGCTTCTGAAAATCTCAGGGCAACCTGTGACAGGGATTCATCACCCTCACAGTGGAAAAAAATGTTTTCTGAAGTTCAGAGGGAATCTTCTGTGATGTGATGTGCTTCAGTTTGTGCCCACTAGCTCTGGTCCTGCTGCTGAAAACCCACCCTGTCTGCACCCTCCCTTCAGCTACTGGGTAAGATCCCCTCTGATCCTCCTCCAGGTTGAATAGTCCCAGCCTTGCTCCAGTCCCTTCATAACCCTTGTGGCCCTTCACTGGATTCTCTCCAAGATGATCAGGGGAATGGAGCATCTCCCTGCTGAGGAGAGGCTGAGAGAGCTGGGGCTCTTGAGCCTAGAGGAGACTGAGGGGGGAGCTCAGCAGTGGCTATCAATATGTTCAGGGCAGTGTAGAGAGGATGGAGCCAGACTCTGCTCAGTGACAGGACAAGAGGCAATGGGAGTCAGTTGGAGCACAAGAGGTTGAGGGGAAACACAAGGAAGAACTTGTTCCCAGTGAGGGTGGCAGAGCCTGGCAGGGGCTGCCCAGGGAGGTTGTGGAGTCTCCTGCTCTGGAGACATTCCAGCCCCCCCTGGATCTGTTCCTGGGTGACTTGGTCTAGGTGCCCCTGCTCTGGCAGGGGGGTTGGACTAGATGATCTTCTAGCTCCCTTCCAATCCCTAATATCTATGATTCTATGATTCTGTGATTCTATCTCCAGTTGCTTCATGGCACTCTTGCAGCAAGAAGCCCAGAACTGGACACAGCACCCCAGGTGTGGTGGTACCAGTGTGGATCAGAGGGGAAGGATCACTTCCACCAACCTGCTGGCAAGACTCCTCCTAATGCAGCCCAGGGCACCACCTTCTTAGCAGCAAGGGCACACTCCTGGCTCACACTGATGCTCACAACCTGATTCTATGTCAGTAGCCTTGCACAAGACAGCTGACTCTAGCAGCAGTCTCCTGATCCTTGATAATATCACTTAGAATTATAATACAATACAGCAATATTTAAATAGCTTACATGATTTTCACATTTCTTTTGGGGAAAAAAAATGACAAAAAAGGACTATATAAGTCTCAGACTATTACAACAGGCTTCCACTTCTCCCTAGCCTATTTACACCACATACTTTCCTAACACACATATTTTTATGGCAGTTTTGCATGTATATTTCCAGAGTACTCACATGATCCAGTGGACTAAGACGAACACCAGACACTGGTCTTGACTCAGCCAAATCAAAACTGGACATGTGAAGACTAGTATAAAGAAAAGAAACATAATATGAATAAAGCAGGTCAGTGTTTTGTGGTGTTGTGCCCCAATATGGTTTGGTTTTGGTTTTTATTGGATTATTTTTTGTTTAATTGCATGCTTCTTCCTTTTGCCAATGAATATGGGGAAAAGGAGGAAGAAAGGAAGAGTGACAGAGCACTTCTACATTATGTCTCTTATTCCATCAATGCTATTTAACTGTGATATCTAGCAATCCAGCAGCAACATGAGAGAAGAATTTCAAGATCACCCTCACACTTGCCATGATACATCTCCTTTCATACACATCTATAACAATTCTCTAATATAAACCTCAATTCATGCACAAACATGGACACAGACTTACTGGTATGGCCATTCAAACATGCTCCATCATCCTTTATGGTGTGCCTGACACCTGACATGACAAATACAACTCATATCTCCTCCCTACACTCACTACAGAATTGGCATATAAGTAGAGCTAAAAAATGACTTAGAAAATGGATGACAAAAATCCAGTGTACTATTTTTTTCCCCTTTGTCACAATAGACAGCTCCACCTTGGTCTGTGAATTATAGCAGGTAACAAAACTCCACACAGAAATAATTCTGAAGTAGTATAAATTTTGTTTAAAAATGAGCATTTCAAACTCCAAGATCTAGAATTTTATGTTTGAAAATATCTGGGAAAAGCTCTGAAAAAAGATCTAGCATTTAACAGCTCATATGGCAACAACCAAGCTTTCACAGTTTTAGGGAAAAGCTGAAGACTATCTCCCATTGTCTTTAAAAAAAGGTGAGTTACAAATCATTTTCCCATACTGTTCTCCACATAGAAAACTACTGTAATGATTGCCTCTAGTAGCTCTAATCCACAGGAGCTTCCTGTACATGTAGCTTAACACCAATGGTCAGGATCATTAGAAGAAGGCAAAGGATGTGATTAGAAATACAGATTAACACAGGAGGAAAAAAAAAATAAAAATCACTGGAAACATAATTAGAGACTCAAATCTCTTCCTGCTACTGGATATTTGAAAATATCTTAAAGCCACAGTACCTAAAAACTGAAGGGGGTCTATTTTGAGGAGCTCTTGAGGATCCAGATCCAAAAAGTTTCCTTTGATTCTCTGCAGGTGTAAATGGTCTCCGAGTTCCTAGTGTGCGTAGAACATTTCTGGCTTCAGTAATAATCTCAGAACTGGTCTTCTGATTTAGCCTGTAGAATGGTTCTGCCTTTTCTGTATTTTTATTCTTTGAAGCTTGCATTCCTCTGCAAAGTAGAGCATGAAGAACGTTGTACAATATATATGGAAGGCACAGAATATAATGCTATTTTTAAATTACAAATTATTAATTCATCAATGGTCACGTTACCCCGATGTAGTTAAAAAGGGTATTATAACAAGATCCTAGACAGTGATGAAGCAGTGGAAAAGAAGGCTCACTGATACTGAATTTTCCTATTCCTTGTTTCTGTAGAAAAATACTGAAGAAGAGCAGAAATCATCTGACATGAAGGACCTTTCATTTTTTAGAGGGAGCTAAAATACACCACATGCAGTACCTGAGTGCTTTCTGGGATGAACATGCTACTCTTGAATGGTACAGAAAATCAGGGTTTTGATATCTGGTTACTTACATCATACATCAGGAATTCAATAATATGTTGTAAAGAGCCACTTTTTTTTCCAATGAACTTAGGAAATACCCATAGAAGTTATGGAATTTAGGAAATATCCCAAATAAGTTCTCAACCTCAGTAAGGAGAGCTTCTTAGTCCCAGAGGTATGATTATCAGTAGCTGATGCAGTTATCAGGAATTGATAAACACAGACAAGGAAGAACAAGCAGTTCATTTTTTTTCTCCAAGAGAAATTCCTCCCTGACCCCAAGCACATGCAAACAATACAACCACCCAAACTTTCTGCCAGTGTTCTCTTCTACTTCCAACCCCTAATATCTGTGAATCTTCTGCCAAAGGCAGTGGGCAGCAAAAGACTTGCTTCACCATCTCTAAAGCCTCCTGAAATAGATCACCATCCTGGTGCAGTTCTGTAGACACCATCTTTGTCATCTTACTGCAAAGCCATCGTGAGCCTCAAATCCCTCTTCTGCTTTTCAAACTTACCTAAAAAGAAAAATATGTTTCTGCAGTCTGTGATTCAGAGCCTCTGATAACTTCTATCCTCTCACACAGCTGGTGACAATGGACTGACAGCAGATCAGACACCACCATCTTGGTTATTTCTGAACAGAGGGAGCAAAAAACTCCAATTTCTTCAGTTTCTTAGTTCACTTCTTCCTTTTCTGTATTTTTACCTTTCCAGCTGCCTCTTCTGCTCTTTCTTTGAGAGTCTGTACATTCTGGCACAGTTTCTTTAATTAATACACAACCCCTTCAGCTGAACTTCACAAAAGAAAATCAGATGCTAAGGAAAGGTGCACCAACCTCTTTCACCACAAGATGCATGGTAACAAAACCCACCAGCTGATCAGGAACCTGGGCCTGTTGGTGTTTTTAATCTTTCCAATTACCAATGACACATGACTTTTCTTCACTGTGACTGAATTGGGCTCTCTCTGCTCCCTACTCTTCCCTCTATTACAACATGATTCAAAAGAGCTAAGTAAGGAATTCCAATGCAATGGAATTCCCTATTCCCCCAGCTACTGGGAGTCTAGATTTTTGACCTTTTAAGTGGAAGGTCTTCTGTGTAGGTTGTCTGTATGCTGGGTAGTAACTGTATCAGACATGAAAACAGTAGCTGTGAAAAAAATACTAAAATACAATCAACACCATTCTACAAATCAGAAATTCGATTAATTCACATTTCTTCTTTTCTGGTCTATATATTTCTATCCACCTTGCTAACTTTTAAAATAAATCTTCTCGAGTAATTCAGTATCTTACATTTAATCTCTGAAGGACACAATTTATTTTAGTTCTTAAAATCTTTTGTGCTCTAACATGGAAAAGTGTACTTTATGGGATTTAAATATATGTTCTTCATAGTTAAACAAAGCAACCTGAGAGATATGTGTTTCTGTGGAACAGCACCATCTCTCACACAATCAGCCTGAAGTTCATTAACTCAACTGTCAACTGCAAACTTTCTATTCTAGAAGTATATTTATTTTCCACAGCAGATATGAAGCCTCTATTGTAAATAACTTTTGTAGAAGCTTTTGCCTCTAATCTACTTCCTTTTAACAAGAAAAGGAACTTTTTAGGTAAGTCTTACTATTTGTTCAGTTAGTCCCCCTTCCAATCCATTAAAACCCAAGTTTTAACAATGAACGTTGCAAAGTAACCCGATGAGTCAAGATGGAATGCCCCACTGAGCTGCTGCTACGTTGCCACAACAGTGGAGAGCCCAGCCCAGCCCAGCCCAGCATAGCATAGCCCAGAACACCACAGCACAGCACAGCCCAGGCCAGCCCAGCACAGCACAGACCAGCCCAGCACAGCACAGCCCAGACCAGACCAGCACAGCACAGCACAGCCCAGCATAGCACAGCCCAGCCCAGCATAGCCCAGAACAGCCCAGCACAGTCCAGCCCAGCCCAGCACACACAGCCATTCTGTGCTGCCATTGGAGCGGCGAGGCTGGTGGCAGCAGGGGCGGGCACGGGAGGCAGAGGCAGGCACGGGGGGCTCCCCACTCCCCACACCTGAGTGTCAACGCTCCCTCCTTTGGGCCTGAGGGAGTGTAGGAGCTACTCACAGCTCTGGCAGGGCCAGGACACCGATCTGTTATTAAGGGACACCCCGGAGTTATCAACCAGCAAATGAACAGAANGATAATCATACCTCTGGGATGAACATGCTACTCTTGAATGGTACAGAAAATCAGGGTTTTGATATCTGGTTACTTACATCATACATCAGGAATTCAATAATATGTTGTAAAGAGCCACTTTTTTTTCCAATGAACTTAGGAAATACCCATAGAAGTTATGGAATTTAGGAAATATCCCAAATAAGTTCTCAACCTCAGTAAGGAGAGCTTCTTAGTCCCAGAGGTATGATTATCAGTAGCTGATGCAGTTATCAGGAATTGATAAACACAGACAAGGAAGAACAAGCAGTTCATTTTTTTTCCCCGAACCTAAGTCCCACCTAAGCCCCATAACAGCAGAATAATGACAACAG
>VYZU01014895.1:18728-56820 GCA_013401355.1 Ceyx cyanopectus | reverse complement strand
GCCACTTTTTTTTCCAATGAACTTAGGAAATACCCATAGAAGTTATGGAATTTAGGAAATATCCCAAATAAGTTCTCAACCTCAGTAAGGAGAGCTTCTTAGTCCCAGAGGTATGATTATCAGTAGCTGATGCAGTTATCAGGAATTGATAAACACAGACAAGGAAGAACAAGCAGTTCATTTTTTTTCTCCAAGAGAAATTCCTCCCTGACCCCAAGCACATGCAAACAATACAACCACCCAAACTTTCTGCCAGTGTTCTCTTCTACTTCCAACCCCTAATATCTGTGAATCTTCTGCCAAAGGCAGTGGGCAGCAAAAGACTTGCTTCACCATCTCTAAAGCCTCCTGAAATAGATCACCATCCTGGTGCAGTTCTGTAGACACCATCTTTGTCATCTTACTGCAAAGCCATCGTGAGCCTCAAATCCCTCTTCTGCTTTTCAAACTTACCTAAAAAGAAAAATATGTTTCTGCAGTCTGTGATTCAGAGCCTCTGATAACTTCTATCCTCTCACACAGCTGGTGACAATGGACTGACAGCAGATCAGACACCACCATCTTGGTTATTTCTGAACAGAGGGAGCAAAAAACTCCAATTTCTTCAGTTTCTTAGTTCACTTCTTCCTTTTCTGTATTTTTACCTTTCCAGCTGCCTCTTCTGCTCTTTCTTTGAGAGTCTGTACATTCTGGCACAGTTTCTTTAATTAATACACAACCCCTTCAGCTGAACTTCACAAAAGAAAATCAGATGCTAAGGAAAGGTGCACCAACCTCTTTCACCACAAGATGCATGGTAACAAAACCCACCAGCTGATCAGGAACCTGGGCCTGTTGGTGTTTTTAATCTTTCCAATTACCAATGACACATGACTTTTCTTCACTGTGACTGAATTGGGCTCTCTCTGCTCCCTACTCTTCCCTCTATTACAACATGATTCAAAAGAGCTAAGTAAGGAATTCCAATGCAATGGAATTCCCTATTCCCCCAGCTACTGGGAGTCTAGATTTTTGACCTTTTAAGTGGAAGGTCTTCTGTGTAGGTTGTCTGTATGCTGGGTAGTAACTGTATCAGACATGAAAACAGTAGCTGTGAAAAAAATACTAAAATACAATCAACACCATTCTACAAATCAGAAATTCGATTAATTCACATTTCTTCTTTTCTGGTCTATATATTTCTATCCACCTTGCTAACTTTTAAAATAAATCTTCTCGAGTAATTCAGTATCTTACATTTAATCTCTGAAGGACACAATTTATTTTAGTTCTTAAAATCTTTTGTGCTCTAACATGGAAAAGTGTACTTTATGGGATTTAAATATATGTTCTTCATAGTTAAACAAAGCAACCTGAGAGATATGTGTTTCTGTGGAACAGCACCATCTCTCACACAATCAGCCTGAAGTTCATTAACTCAACTGTCAACTGCAAACTTTCTATTCTAGAAGTATATTTATTTTCCACAGCAGATATGAAGCCTCTATTGTAAATAACTTTTGTAGAAGCTTTTGCCTCTAATCTACTTCCTTTTAACAAGAAAAGGAACTTTTTAGGTAAGTCTTACTATTTGTTCAGTTAGTCCCCCTTCCAATCCATTAAAACCCAAGTTTTAACAATGAACGTTGCAAAGTAACCCGATGAGTCAAGATGGAATGCCCCACTGAGCTGCTGCTACGTTGCCACAACAGTGGAGAGCCCAGCCCAGCCCAGCCCAGCATAGCATAGCCCAGAACACCACAGCACAGCACAGCCCAGGCCAGCCCAGCACAGCACAGACCAGCCCAGCACAGCACAGCCCAGACCAGACCAGCACAGCACAGCACAGCCCAGCATAGCACAGCCCAGCCCAGCATAGCCCAGAACAGCCCAGCACAGTCCAGCCCAGCCCAGCACACACAGCCATTCTGTGCTGCCATTGGAGCGGCGAGGCTGGTGGCAGCAGGGGCGGGCACGGGAGGCAGAGGCAGGCACGGGGGGCTCCCCACTCCCCACACCTGAGTGTCAACGCTCCCTCCTTTGGGCCTGAGGGAGTGTAGGAGCTACTCACAGCTCTGGCAGGGCCAGGACACCGATCTGTTATTAAGGGACACCCCGGAGTTATCAACCAGCAAATGAACAGAACACAAAGACACCCGCAAGCGGCGCCGTAAGATTCACAGATTCACAGAGTGTCAGGGGTTGGAAGGGACCTAGAAGATCATCTAGTCCAACCCCCCTGCCAGAGCAGGGGCACCCAGACCAAGTCACCCAGGAACAGATCCAGGCGGGTCTTAAGTGTCTCCAGAGCAGGAGACTCCACAACCTCCCTGGGCAGCCCCTGCCAGGCTCTGGCACCCCCACTGGGAACAAGTTCTTCCTTGTGTTGACCCTAAACCTCTTGTGCTCCAACTGACTCCCATTGCCTCTTGTCCTGTCACTGAGCAGAATCTGGCTCCATCCTCTCTACACTCCCCTTTAAAATATTGATAGCCACTGCTGAACTCCCCCCTCAGTCTCCTCCAGGCTAAAGAGCCCCAGCTCTCTCAGCCTCTCTTCAGCAGGGAGATGCTCCACTCCCTTCAGCAGCTTGGTGCCCTGCACTGGACTCTCTCCAGTAAATCTCTGTCTTTTCTGAACTGGGGTGCCCAGAACCGGACACATTATTCCAGGTGGGGCCTCACCAGTGCAGAGTAGAGGGGGAGGAGAACCTCCCTTGCCCTGCTGGCCACACTTCTAATGCATCCCACGATCCATTGGCCTGCTGGCCACAGGGGCACATTGTTGGCTCATGGCCACCCCCTGTCCACCAGGACTCCCAGGGCTCTTTCTCCAGAGCTGCTCTCCAACAGATCAGCCCCCAGCCTGTGCTGATCCATGGGGTTGTTCTTCCCCAGATGCAGCACCTTACACTTGCTACAATACCGAGCAGGTTTACCTGCAATCACAGTGAGAAGCCGGGTACTCCAGAGTGAGCACTGCACTGCCATCTCAATCCCAGCTCTGTCTGCCCAAGCAGATCTCCAGAATCGTTAGCACCCACATACCGGTTTAGTAAGAGTGAACTGATAGTGAGTATCATTTAGTATCATTAGTATTAGGTATCATTTAAAACATCAACTTCTCAATCACAACTGATACGCTTTCAGCTTGGTGAAGTTTTGAAGGAGAGGAATCGCAATCAAAAAGAAAAGTTGAGATGTTAAGCCCGAAGCCTTCGCCACAGCAAGATTTTCGGCGCGGCCGCCGATGCCAAGTGCAGAGCTGCTCGGACAAGCAGCGGCAGCGGCGGGGGACGCGCTGACCCCCGCTCTGCGGAACCGACCCCGCTCTGCGGAACCGACCCCGCTCTGCGGAACCGACCCCGCTCTGCGGAACCGACCCCGCTCTGCGGAGCCGCCGTCCCGAAAGCGGCAAACAAGACTCCCACCGGCACGCGGTGGGCAGCAAGCAGCCGGTAACCGGAGCGGAGGTTCCGCCTCTCCAGCCACTTTTGTAAACCCTTCCGCCGACCCACCGACCGCCCCGACCCTTCGGCCCGGCAGCGAGGAGGAGAGACGCCCAGGGGGGCGCGGCTGCCGCCGGCACCGGGCACCGGCCAAGGCGCTCCGCCTGTCCAACGGGAGCCCCACTCCACAGCAACAGCGGCTCGGGACCCGCCACGACCGGTCTCCTTCTCCCTCTCCCCCGCGGGCGGTCTCGGCGTCCGGAGGAGCCGGAGCCCCCCGTCACCATGACCGCCGGTCCGCTGGCGAAGCGCGGACGCTCCCATCGCGCTCTGGGGCCCCTCACCCGGGACCTTCACCCACCTCCGCCGAAAAAAAGCCGAAGCTCTGCGCGGCGCCGGTGCCGTTGCCCCTCGCGGGGTCCCGTTACACCACCTCGCGCGGTCCCGTTACACCACCTCGCGCGGTGCCCTCAGCAGCCCCGGGGAGGGATCGGAGCCCGGAGACGCCTCAGCGCCTGCGCGAGCGCCTGCGCGGCCGGAGCGGGGCGGGGAGCGGCGGCTAGTGACGAGCGTCTGGGTTACCCTGCGACCGGCCCGGGGCTGCCCGCTGTCCGGCCGGGCTGCTGTCCCCGCACGCCAGTGGCATGGGCCCGTGCGGGGAAGGTCCTGCCGCAGCGCTGGATGGTGGGTTTCTGCTGGTGGGCACCTGTCCTGAGCGGTGCCCTTGCTGTGTCTGCTAGTAGGTGGCAAAAGCCCAGCTGAGGGTTGACCGAAGTTCCTGCGTTTGGAAGCGGTGGATGTCGTCTGTTGTGATACTTCCACTCTGAGCTCAGATTGGAAACGGGGTTCAGAGTTTTCCACAGTAAAACAAACCCGGGAGACTCGGGTGTGGGTTTAACAGCAGCCGCAAAACCTCTTCCCTGAGTGAGGCTGGGCAGGCACTGGGGGTTGGATGGCTCATCTCTGGGGGCACTGGCACATCTGCTTGCCTCCCATCCTCTGGGAAGCCAGGAGATGGATATTTTCAGATTGTCTGTGCTGTGCACAAAGCAGTCCCGCAGGCTGCAGAGTTGCAGCGGCACAGGGAGGTCACTTGCAGTGTCTTCCCCCCAAGCTCCTGGGCAAGGTCCTGCCGAAGTGGCATCACCCTCCCAGTTCAGAGCTGAGCAGCTCCCTCTGTGCCCTCTGCTAGCAGGATGGGTAACGTGATCTGGGACTGCACCAGAAAATCCCTGGATGTGTGACAACAAAGACAAGCCTGTTGCAGCAAGCGAGGTGTTGATGACTGACAAGGACGGTCTGTGTTTGCTGTATCTGAATGCATTTTGAAATTTATCTAAAAACTATCTTTGTGAATAACAAACACACAACAAATAAAGCTCTAACCAAGCTTCTTCCTTGCTTCCTTTACGACATAAATCAAATATACCACAAAGCACTTTCTGACAAAATTAATCTAGTATATATATTTATATGTAAATATAAATATATTCACAAATGTATATTTATTTATATTTTTATATTTATATGTAAATATATATATCTTACTGATTAGAAGTTACTTTTACTAATTGCTTACTAATGTAACTTCCTCATGTTTGTTAGACAAGTCATTTTAAATTGAGTTAGTCTTTCTGAATATTGTTATAAGCCTGTTATGCCCGTTTATTCTAGAAAAACATCCTCTTTCAGTTCTTTTGACAACAGGCATGATAGCAGTAAAAAGATCTCCACGTGTAACACTACCTGGTTTACATAACACATGCTATTATCTCTGCTACCTTGGACTTTATCTCTAATTATTAGACATCTGCTCCTCTTCCTTCTGCAGCCAAGTTCAATACCTCAGAAGTAATGAAAACCTCATTAGTGTTGTACCTGCTTGCTTTGTATATTCTTCCTTAAAAGCCAAAAGAATGTGCATGTGGATGTGTGTGCATGCTATTTTCAGATCATTTACAGTTAGCTCATTCTCTGTTATTTTCTTCAGAACCTTACTTTCATTAAATATTTATTTACTTAATACAAAAGAAGTTTCACAGAAAGAAAAATGCATAGATCTGTTTCCTGGTAAAACCAGTTTCAATCTCTTTTTACTGTTATCGTCTCATCATTCTTTAAACAATTTTTAAATCCACCCAGTTAAACCCACTAAGCCTTCTTTCTTGGCTTCTTCTTTAATCCTTTTCATATGCATATTATTTTTCCTCTCTCTTTTTTTCTAATCATCAAATTGGAGACTTAATTTTTTATTAATTTTATGATCTTTGGCAACTATAGCAAATACTTCTTTTGTGACATCTCTTTGCAATGTCTCAACTGTTATAATTTTCTTACTTAAATCCCTTTTCTCATGTGCTTTTTGTTGAATGAAATCTCTCAGCACCTGTTTTAAATGCAGATACTTAACTAAAACTCCTTGTGTGCAATAAAATTGCTTTAGGATGGAAGTATCATCAAACCATATAAACTGCCTTGGTCTAGGTGAGCCAGGATTTGCTCAAGAGCTTGCTAGGGTAAAGCAATGTGTTCTGAGCAGTTGCCTAACTAATGAAATCTGTGAAGTATTAAATTACATCATACTAATTAAAATTATTTCTTTGATTTGAAAGTCAGGAAAGGGAGTTTGTGCTGATACCCGGTCTCAATTTGCAGTTTAGCTAATAAATCTGTAGCACTGAAACTTACCTTGTTATCCAAGCACACAAGGTCTGTGTTCCAATGCAATTCAGCATTAGTTACCAGTGCTAAGTGCTTTGCTTGTCAAGTGTTTGTAGCTGGTACCTGCAGCTTCTTGCTGCTGACCTGTCAGAGTAGCTGCTGGGGCCGTTTCAGCCACACCAGCTGCAATGCAATCCCCATTCCCCCCATCTCTTTCTTCTGGCTCAAAACAAAACAACAATCCCACCTCTTGGCTGGACAAAAGTCTTCCTGTCACGTTCAGTTATGCACAGACCACCTGGTGCATGTAGTTAAGGTAGCTCTGTGTTTCACATCACTTGTAGCTCATTTCAAAGGCAGGTAAAGCAGTTTTACAGCAGTGAGAAACAAGCCCTATATTAGGTGGCATGAGATGATTTGTTGGTGGATAATGGGAAAGCAGGAATGGATGAAGTAGGGGCCATTTAAGTGGAGAGTGAGATGGGCTGAATCTTTCTCTCAAACAATGATGTAAAATACTGGGTATAGAGATGACCATGAAGAAACACAGCTTTCATTTTACATATTCAAAACAAGATGGCACCAAATTGGACACAAAGCAATATATACTGTTCCACCACAGCTAGCAAGGTTCATTGTATCAGGTTCATCTATTTCCAGTACATTACCCATAATGAAAAGACTGTACAGCAAGAAATGCATAATTTAGTGTAGCTCACTGGAGAGTAAGCACCCCAAATAATGCCAAAACACCCAGACTGGCACAGCTTTCCAGAGAACTGTCACACCTATTTCCCTGCTCTCACAGAATCACAGATATTAGGGGCTGGAAGGGACCTAGAAGATCATCTAGTCCAACCCCCCTGCCTGAGCAGGATCAGGGTGAATGTGCCATGAGGTTAACACAGACTTGACATCTAACCCTGAATTTTTCTCATATCCAGTGTTCACAGCATGACTCAAAACTACAGTTTTTTCTTGTAGTTTAGCAAATACTCACTGCAAGTAGATAGCTAACTTTCATTGTCTTAGTGTTCCATTTGTCCACAGCACCCAGTATTTTAGGCAGCTCTTTAGATATGAAAGAAGCCTTTCATGTGTCCTAAATGAGCAAGAGAGCTCTGCTGTTTGATACAGTCTGGGTTTCTGGCAGTGAGAAACCTGCAATATGGAGAAACAACACGTATAAAAATAGGTGGTTGCACGAGATAGAAGAGTTTGAAAATCTGTCCCAGCATTTACACAGATTTTATGACATGATGTGACACTGTATCTCACAATGGCCACTCTGCAATATGCTGCAAAAAAATGATCAGAAGGCAATCTACCAAATGTGGCACAAGGTATCCTGGGTATCCGTAATGCTGGCCTTCCTGTGCTGACAAAAACCTGATGCTCTGAGGACATACCACATTTTTCCAAAGCAGCCAAATGTGGACACATCCTGACAAAACAGCCATGTCAGTAGAACTTCTGCCACTAACACTTTCTGGTTCAATCAAGAGCAGCAGCAGCAGCAGGACAGTGGTGGATGCAGCCTTGGGGCACCTCATGGGTAGGAATCCTGGTGGCTGCTCCCACTGTGGCAGCAATTCACAGATTCACAGAGTGTCAGGGGTTGGAAGGGACCTAGAAGATCATCTAGTCCAACCCCCCTGCCAGAGCAGGGGCACCTAGACCAAGTCACCCAGGAACAGATCCAGGGGGGGCTGGAATGTCTCCAGAGCAGGAGACTCCACAACCCCCCTGGGCAGCCCCTGCCAGACTCTGCCACCCTCACTGGGAACAAGTTCTTCCTTGTGTTTCCCCTCAACCTCTTGTGCTCCAACTGACTCCCATTGCCTCTTGTCCTGTCCCTGGATGGCACTGAGCAGAGTCTGGCTCCATCCTCCCTACACTGCCCTGAACATCTTGACAGACACTGCTGAGCTCCCCCCTCAGTCTCCTCTAGGCTCAAGAGCCCCAGCTCTCTCAGCCTCTCCTCAGCAGGGAGATCTCCACTCCCTTCAGCAGCTTGGTGCCCTGCACTGGACTCTCTCCAGTAAATCTCTGTCTTTCCTGAACTGGGGTGCCCAGCACTGGACACAGTACTCGAGGTGGGGTGTCACCAGTGCAGAGTAGAGGGGGAGAAGAACCTCTCTTGCCCTGCTGGCCACAATGCAAGAGTTGAAGGGAGAGTCCAGCTGCCCTCCTCCTCCTCACCCACCCATTGTACATCACAACCTGCACCACCTCTACGCTCCCGTTGCTGATACTGTTTGAACAAGGCAGTTTTACTGGCAGCACAAACTCTGGATTCAGTGGTTGACCTGCAGAGGACTTGTTGATAGTTCCACTGTTCAGTTTCATTGGTGTTCACAGCACTTCTCACTAGGCTGCAGCACAACCACTCATCTTTGCTTGCTTCACACCCACACCCCCAGCCCCCTCTCTGCAGCACTGTGATGATGCAGTGAACACAGCCTCTGGTAGGTCATTCTCTGCTAAAAGATAACAAGAGGCCATCTACAGTCTGCTGATAAAACCCAAGATCTCTTTCACTCTTCTCAGCTTGATCAGCAACACAAGTGTGGTGTTAAGATGCAATTAAAACAGGTACAAGAATCAGTTTGGATGCTGTTAGTGGAAATTAACATTTTTCACAAAAGATCATGTGCTGTAGTGACCACCATTTTCCAAATGAAATAGTAACAGGAAGAAAAGAACTATCACTAATAGTTATTGAAAGATTTTTCAACCCTTTGCTGACACCAAACTCTCCAACTGGAAAAAAAAAAAAAAATTAAAAATTAGGGAAGGGTTAAGAAGGTTGTGAATTTAAGCCCAGTCTTTTCTGTGAAAAGATAGTATGGCTCCCCAAAGTGGGGAAATGAGGAAATTTGAATTTTCAAACTCCCAGAGAATAGGAATTCACAGAGAATGTGATCTCAAGCGTGGGGATCATCTTCTCCAGAGAAGCTGTGATCTGCTGGAGTAGTACAAAACTGAAAAGAAATTAAATATAAAACTAACTAAAGGGTAAAATTGACTGCTAGGGTAAAAATAACTTTAAAACAAATCTTTTGGCTACCAGAATCAATTTATTAAAAACAATCAAAGTGACCCCTACACCATGAGTACAATTCTTAACACTCCCAATTTTTATAGCTGTATGCATATAGATGTTTGCATGTACAGAGAATTATGAAAATACTTAGTCTAATATTTTAAGTATGTGTAAATTTAAGGTAATGTCAGATATTAAATAGTTCAGATTTCTGAAGGCAAGTGTTTGGAGGGATTATATCCACTAGGATCTGAAATTTAGTTTTCACTGTGCTGGACTGTGTTTCCTGAAAATGTGAAATTGAAGAATTTATTTCCTCCTGTTGTGATGCTTGCATTTGAATGGTATTTTACTAACAGCTTCTCAAGGATACATCCTCAGTCCTATTTTTATTCATTGTGTCAAAATAGGAAGATGGAGTTTGTTAATGAAATGTGCTGATGACACGAAAGTGGGAGGCATCATTAATATGGAAGTGGATGTCAATATGATACAGGAAGATCTGAATAACCTTGAGAACCAGGGTAATAGAAACAGAATGCAATTTAATAGTGCAAATTGCAAGCTTCTGCCCTTGTGATCTGATACAAATTTCTGTCCTGAGTTGCAAGGTCATCAGTTCAGAAACAGAAATATGAAAGTCATGCCTGGAAGTGCAAGTGATAAACTCTCTCCATTTCATCATCATCTCTTAAAAGAATATAAAGAGCAATTTACGCTAAAACACAATTTTGATTCAGGAACAAATGTGCATTATCTGACCTGCAAAATTCAGAATGCAAATTTTTGAAAAGGTTTTAAACCACTGGAGAGGTAAGATTCTGAAACAGCCTCCTGAGAAGACTGGAGGCAGCAAAAACTGAACTATATTAAGATCTATATTAAAACTGTATAAAAAGAAAGAGGTGAAAATAACCTGAAATAGCTGGAGCTGAGACTAGTTGTCCCATTCAGTATTCCTGTGAAAACCTTTTAAAAGATTTAGTAGCCATTCATTAAAAAAAAATAAAATAAAAGAAGAAGTAACCAGGCTTAGTTTCTAAATGAGCTCTACATTAACATGAATTAGATAATAGTTCAATTGGTGAGATGATTCTTTGGTTTTTTTGGTAATATGAATAGCAGTACCAGTTCCAAGGACAAGATAAATACATGTGGAATATGTATTTCTAGTTACAGAAGTAAAAACCCAAATATTCTTTCTCCCTCAGGTAACACTGAAGTTCTTAGAGCATTACTTTTTTCCAGCAGATCTCTTGCTGTAAGTCCTGTCACAGCCAGAAATTGCCATTTGAAATCTCAGGGAGAAGGCGGCACAGCACTGCAGCCTTGAAAAGAAAACAACTGTTTTCACTCTGTATGTGTGAGTGTGTGTGTGTTTTCTCTGTTATGGTTTGTTGTGCAACAGCAATAATCTCTATTTCTTTGTAGTATACTCACAATAAATGGCTTTTTAGATTGATTACACGCCTCAACTTTGCTTTGGCTATTAATCAATCTCAGCAGCTGTTTATTGCTTTGTACATTACAAAGCAATAAAGATTATCCCTTAAAGAGCTGTTAATGCCTCATGGAAAAGTTTGAAAACCATTATTTTTAGAAATAGTGCTGCTGATATATAATTTTCTGGCTTTTCTTTCTTCCTTCCTTCCATATTATTTTAAGAAAGCTCAGTGCCTGTGAAACACACAACCATGTGTCTACCATCTTTGTTGCTTTTTTTGGATTCCTTTCTTTTGCCTCATCTTTCCCAAATTGCCAAGCACGGGGCTTCATGGCCAGTGGTGCTCTGTGGAACAGTCCAGGTTGGCCTGAGTCAGCAGCAGATTGTGCACGTGAGGGTAACATGCCCAGGACATCCCAGCATCAACTATTCCTGTCCTCAAGTGTTTTTACAAATAATAGTTCAGGACTTGCCCACACTGAAAAATGAACCAGTAAAACCCAGCAATATGCTTGTGAATGTAAAGCTCCTTGTGTGGACATTTCAATTCTGTGATAAATAAGTAAAGACATTCTTTGTTGTTTTGAAAAAGAACCTCCATGTGGGGAGTGATACTGTCCTGTGTAGAAAAAGATCATTCTCCCTGTAGAATTACATTGGCAAAAAAAAAAACAACAACCAAAAAACACAGATATGTGACCTTGCAACTGTTGCTGCTGCTCTGTCTTCATGCTTGTGCCAAGCCCACCTGCTGGTGCAATCCTGCTGGCCTGCTCAGCACTCTCTCTGAAGAAAGATTACACAGCTCTATTGGTTTTGCAGCTGCTGTTTTTCATCTTTTCTTCTACAAACTGCCCCTAAGAACAGAAAAGAAGGACTGGGTGAAAGAGTTACTTTTCCTTCTGTCCTTTTCTCTGTTCATATTTTTCCAGCAAACTTCAATCTAGTCTCTCATTTCCCTCTTGCATAGGAGATTTATGGTCAATATTAATCCACAAGCTCAGGTTTTGCTTGTCTGTGGTCTCCTGTCAGTGCAGACTTCAGTCACAATGGAGCCAAAACCACTGTAGTGGGGAGAAGCTCAGTTATGCTCAGTCATCTACTTTTTCTGCTTAAAGTATCAACAGAAGCCCAGGGTGTGAACAGATTTTTATAATAGTTACTCTCTCCTCCAAAATGGAAGTGTTATCTGCCCACAAATGCTAAGACCACTAATCAGCTGTTGTTTGATACTGAACTTGGCTCCAGACTTACTCTCTTTAGTAATAAAAATACAGAAAATGCCTGTAAATTAGTAGAAATATTCTCTCACATAGTAGTAGTGTAACCAAGAATACACAAAATAAAGAAAAGGGGAAAAAAAAATACAAAATGGAGAAATTAATTTGGTGGCAGAAAGCTTCTCTGAGGATAGAAACAATGAAAGTGCAACACAGTGAAAAAGATAAATAAGTGTGAAAGGGTGGATGGAATCCCTCCCCTTTCTTTTTTCCTTTTAATTGACACCTACCCTAAGGATTTTTTAAATCATCAAAATATTCCTAGAGGATACAATTTCACATGTTGTTAGTAGGTGACTGCAGCCCATTCATCTTACAAGTCCTCAGTTTGTACAATTAGTTACAGAATTAGAATCTGCAAATTGACACACATGAGAGGAAAAGACTCATCTAAGAACAGATATTTTTAGTAGCTCTATCAAGTGGAATGAAATAAAGTAGGTAACATGCCACAGAGAATTTTCTTGGTGAACCTCATGTACAACATCTAGAGAATGTAATGTAGATGAAGGATATGTAGGGAAAGATTACTTATCTTTGGAGACATCACCTGCCACCTACTTCTGAGAAGATGTGGAATACAGGCAGTGCAAATAATTGCTCTTAAATGATATAGAAATTCCCATTCAGTAATGTTCAATGTACTCACAAAGGCCAGTGTTGCCAGATGCTGTGAAATGTTAATAGTCAAAGTTGCCTTAAAAAAGCTCTCAAAATAGCCCCTTTATAGATTTAGTAAGATTTCTCAGCTACATTTACCTCTAAATATGATGGGACTATGTGCAAGTTGCTAAAACCAACACTACAGTGAGGTTTAATTTAATTTCCACAATATAAATACTTAAAAGTATCTCTCTTATTTTGAAAGCCAAGGTTATGCTTCTGATGGGAAGCCACGGACCCAGATGGTGTGTTTCCATCAAGCAGGGCAGCATGGCTTTAGCACTGCTGGCTGCAGCAACCAGACCAGACTACTGACAAAGATCTGTGCACATACATTTTCTTTAGCTATCCCTGTGGTGCTTACGAATTCATGCTTCTTTACTGCAAAAATCAAGATGGCCCCTTGGCATCAAACGACTGAGCCCCGTGTGCTCTGCACCAGAAGTTTACAAGTGATAAAGTCCTTCGTGCGTGCAAAAGGGTTTGGCACAGATCCAGGCAGTGAAAATTTGACCAAGATGTTTAATCTCTGTAGGTACAGGAGGTCAGTGAGTACCAAGACTACCATTAAGTGCACTCCAGAGTCACGCCAGAAAAATGACCTTTCCAGTTTGGCAAATGCTTAAACACAGGGGACAGCAGGAAAAAAGGTAATCACACCCATGGGGTCTTGCAGCTGCTGACACCTTCATCCCAAAGCTGGAGTCATTTTGATAGGTAGGTAAATTTGGTAGGATAGACTGATAGAAGCAGATGAAACTAAAGGTACAGGAAACAGCATTGCTAGCTGAGAGGGGGTTAAAAACCCTGACATTTCTTTTAGCTGTCCTCTTTTATCACACCACTTTTTAAGAGAGGTTTTTTCCTACCTTTCAGCTCTCCACTTGTTGCTCCTGGAGGAAGCCCTCACAAGAGAAAAACACAAGTTTTGTTCAGTAGGCTCCCAAATACTTTCTAACAGTCTCCAGCTGTGATATAAGCAGAACAACATAATATTGATAAATGAGAGAGGCAAATAAGAATCTCTTACTGTGCTGCAACCCGAAGACTTTTATATGTGATAAAAGATAACTTACTGCCAAGCTAAAGCCAGCCTGTCATGTTTTATGGTAATATAGTCTATTGACCAATAATCCTCCTACTTTCTTGGGTGTCTGGTCATCTTTAGGATTGTGTTCAACGACAGTTCTAAGTTGCCTCTGGGATCATTGTGCTAGTGTGTTTATAGAGCATCTCACATTATGAAGACCTGGCCATGACTGGACTCCAGGGTGTTTTCAGTCTGCAAGTGATAGATGAATCAAACACATGAAGCTGAACCCCAGGGAATGGATTCAAAGTGAAGAATTGGTCACTTAAGACAAATTCTCTCATTTTATGATTTTTAGAAGACAGTTGTTGGAAACTTCTCAGATACTGAGGTTTTGCTTTGTGTCAAGGGATATGAAACAGAAGAAATTTATGAAGAACTGGTAGACTTCACTTCTGAATCAGTCGTGCCCTTCCCTTGAAAGTTTTGACTACTGGCTAGCTAAGAAAGAGGGAATTTTGGAGCCATCAAGTTCAATAGAGAAGTTCTTTCTTCATATTCTGGCAGTAATGTCAGTTGCTAATAAGCTAATACTTGTTCTAGTCCCAGGAAGTTCTGTGGGGACCACAGACAAATTCACTTTGTTAGGAGTGTGTGTTTCCAAGAAAAGGACACGCTGCAAATTTGAACTGCAAATTAAACATGGAATCTAAAAAAAAATAAATAAAAATGCACACAATTAAAAAAAAACCCCACCAAAAAAAACCCCACACCAAAATAATAAAAGCTGGAGTCAGGGCAAGTGTGAAAATTCCCCAGAGTTCTCACACTCAATCTAGTGCTTCAATCCAAACTCTTTTCTTTCTCACTATTTCTTATTATTAGATATTACTGATGCTATATCATCTGGAAGTTTGGGAAATTATTTTACTTCTTATTCCAGCATTTCACTATTCTGAACAAGCACTAATTGAAACAGTATTTCTGGCCTGGACATTATTAGTCATCCCACAGCAAACTGTAGTCAGCAGAACCTTTCTATATTTCATGCAAAATCCGTGGAGCTTTTAAAAAGAAAATAAAACATATTTAATTAATTGATGCCAGGCACCAGCTCTGAAGCAGGTCTTGGGGCCCATGTAGAAGAGAAATTCTATGCTATATGAGCAGATGTGGCTTTGTAGAACTTTGCAACAGCAGGAGTAAAGTTATTGGTTAGTAAAATTCCAACTGACCAAGTGAGATAACAAAAAAGATCATAGCCCACAACACTACATGGATTCTTCAACTTTTCTTGACTAAAAATTCTTTTTATTTTTGTAACCAACTAACAACAAAATATCACCTCACGTTTTAAACATGGGACAACAGCTCTTTAAATAATCAGTATTTTGGAAAATTCCTCCACCCCTTTTTCTATTGTCCATCCTAATCGTTCCTATCCCTGACATTCAAAAATCATTAAATCATTAATTTGTCCCCCAGATCATAACATCAGATCAAAAATTTGTCATGTTTGTTTTGTTTTTAAACATTTTTAAGCTTCCTTCCACTTCTTAAGCCTTAGTACATTTATATTTTCATCTTTTCTGCAGAAGTACAAAGCTAGAGACACAATTTTCCTCAAATGAAAACTGAGAATCTCATGCGAGTGAGTCACTTGACCTTTAGAGCTGGTGCATTAGTAACTATGATAAATACCACAGGAGTCAGATGCACTCCCTGGTAATGGACTTAGCTTGGGAGACTACATTCTGCTGGATCAGACGTGGTCCCCAACACAGGTCATCAGTAGCCCTCCCCATTTGACCTTAATCATAGCTCTACCATAGAGCTGCTCAAGAAACTCCTGCTCAAGAGCCACAAGTGACAGAACTGAAGCCAGGGCTCAGGACTCTGCTAACAGTGACTCCCCTAATGCATGTTAATGTGAACTGCTGAATAATGATCCAAACTCCAATTTTCAGTGCAGCTTATATTTATTTTTCATATAGAATTGACTTCCATTTTTTTACTCTGTGAAAATTAGAAGTTTGTGCTTGAGGAAAGTGATTTCATTTATATCAAAATGCAAACTGTTCCACAGTGGTAATTAGTGGTGTCTGAAAAATGGTCTCGCCAGGAAGAAGCCCAGATGCAAACTGCAGAGCTAACGTGCATGTCCTTCATGGTACTTTTGTAAGGTGAAGATAAAATAACCATCACCAGGAAAGGGAAAGGAGATNAATGGACATCATTGCTTCCCTTGCTTGTTCTTATTTAACAGTATTATGGACCTTACAGTGTGGTCCTTGGATTGCTCTTCACCACAAGGAGGTGAAGCCTAGTGTCTGTTTAAATGAGGTGAGCAATATTGTAATTATAGGCAGTTGTTATTTCTGAGTTAGTACTGATGTGAGGAGTAATATGGAAAACCTTCTATAAAGGAGACTTCAAATGTATTTTTAAAATGACCTTGTTTTTGAATATTCATGGGTTCTTAAAATTACTGAACAGTATATACTGAAGGTTGGGGTTTTTTACTGTATCTTGTGCTTTTTCTTTTCTGTATTTGGAGTATAGAAATTGTCTACAAACATTTTTTTCTTAAAATTCCTTGTGGTTTTACCTGGTATTGGGCATCACCAGCTACAGTCAGAGGGTTGTAGTGAACGGAGCTACATCTGGCTAACTGACAACTGGTCACCATCAGTATTCCTCAGAATTCAATTCTAGGGTAAGATCTGTTCAATACACATATATCAACAATCTGGATAAAGGAATTGTATACACCATTAGCAAGTTTGATGCCACCAAGCTGTGAGGTTCTGCTGATTCTCTTGAGGGACAGAAGCTTTTGCAGAGGAATCTGGATAGATGGAAGCCTTGAGCTATGATTAATGGAATTAAATTTAAGAAGTTGAAATGCCAGATTCTGCACTTAGGATAGTAACACCAGGTACAAGTTTAAACTGGGAGAGGAGCAGCTGGAGAGCAGCCTGGCAGAAAGTGATCTGGGGATGCTGCTCAGCAGGAGGCTCAACAGGAGCCAGCCATGTACTCTGGCAGCTGAGAGGGCAAACAGCCAGCATGCTGGGGGGTATCAAACACAGCATGAGATGGCCAAGAGAGATCATTATCCCACTGTATTCAGTGTTGGTGCATCCTCACCTTGTGTGCAGTTCTGGGATCCACAATTTAAGAAAGGTAGGAAGGTTGTTGAAAGTGTTCAGAGGAGGGCAACAAAGCTCATGAAAGGGCTGGAACAGGTTTCCTTGAAATGTGGTTAATGCCCCAGGCCTGTCAGTGTTTAAGAGGCATTTGGACAATGTCCTTAATCACATCTTGCTCAGGCAGTTGGACTAGATGATCAATGTAGGTCTTTTCCAATGGAAATAATCTATTTCTATTCTATTCTACTGTATTCTAACTATCCATGTTGGCTTCTCCTTGTTGGGGTCACACAACCTTGTCTACATGAAAATCTGACCACCTCTTGGCCAACTGAGCCTTAGCAAGTGTTGAAAGAAAAGTCAGCAACCTGATGTAGATGATGTTTGAGATCTGGCTATGGTCAAGGGAGAAGGATGTGCAGTATGGCAGCACTCAGAGATTAATTTATTGGGCTAAAATGCATTATGGTGAAATACCAGCAGGAAGATGAAACACTGACTTGACCTAAGATCGTTCCCCATGAATTGCCTGAGGTTGTTATGGGACTGTGTATGCAATTAAACAGCCATAAGGAAAAGCTATTAGTCCCAGTTGTGTGTGCCAGCTACTGTGGGACTGCAGAAGAATGGCAGAGGTAATAGGTCTGGTTATGGGGAGTGTTGTTTCTGTCAAACCAGACACTATCTGAAAAGGCTAAACTTGCCTGTCCTCTTTAGGACAGCGACATTTTGGGGTAAGGAAGATGTACACTGATATTTTTGTTAAAGTTTAAAATCTTTTCCTCTTGCATTATATTTTATTCCAGTTGTTTGAGGCTAAATAGTATTTCAGCTGAA
Organism: Ceyx cyanopectus; assembly: GCA_013401355.1. Classification (NCBI taxonomy): domain Eukaryota; kingdom Metazoa; phylum Chordata; class Aves; order Coraciiformes; family Alcedinidae; genus Ceyx; species Ceyx cyanopectus. Next base: position 39,280 of record VYZU01014895.1, on the reverse strand, counting down.
GTGGGTTTACCAGTCAGCCCACACTGCTAAGTGCTAGGCTCCCAAAGAGACTGCCAGAGCAACTGGCTTTGGAGGACACTTGTAAACTCATGGGGATTCTGGCTTGCTGTTATTCATGCTGTTAGACTAATATGTGCCATGACTTTGCCTCAGACACAACTGAGATTCCAGGACTAACCAGGAAGGATTCCCACTGGGCACTGGCTGGATCTTCTTGTAAGAAAGACAAAACGTGGCTGTGCAGCACAGTTACAGAGAAATCCTTAGGCGGGTATTACAAAACTAATCACCTAATGCATTTTTTTGGTGAGTTTTACTAGTTTTTACCCAAAATCCTTGTGTTAAAACTGTGACTTTACTGTGCTGAAAGACTTGCTATGGACCTCAGTGAGAATAGGATTCAGCATATCAACATATTCCATGTTTCCCATGTCTGCATGGCTCCCAAGTGCCTGTGCCATGTGGAACTTCTGCAGTGTTTGATACTGGATATCTGTCTTGCAGCATAAAGATCTGACTAAAGATGACCAAGCCTCAAACGCAACAAAAAATGTTCCTTCCGTTCCTCTTATCTTTTTTTACTTCAAAGGAATATCTGATATTTTTCATTTCCTAGCCCCAGAGGAATATGGCCTGCTGAGCAATAATTCCATTTCACTAGCTCATCTTGGCAATTTCCAGTAGCACAATTCCTTATGCAGTCATATTTATACTGAAGTAAAGAATTTTCTGAATGCACCATATTTTAAATAATTTCAATTATGATGCTGTCACTTTTTATAACAGATGGTAGTCCAGAAAAACAATAGTCCATCAGTGTACCGATGTAAAAAATTAGTTGTGATTGGGTGAAAAATTGAGCATTTTTTCCCTATGATTTAAGATATTGGAGAGAAGGGTTTTCATATAAAAAGTAAAATTTCACCAATAAATCAGTAAAAGAAGCTTTTAGATGTGTACTCTATACTTTCATTAATAGGCTTTTTTAGATTGGTTGAGTCTCTTTCTATTTTGTAATTAACTTATCAAGGAGTAATGGACTAATTTTAAAAAGCCGACTGGATGACAGAAATACTATTTGTTCTAAATTGAAAATATTTCAGCATCTGCCAAGATTAGATTTCTCTAAATTACCCTTTAAAAACATTGATTTCTAATACCATATTTCCTTTTCTCAATAAAATAGAAATATGTGTCCAGAAGAGGCTGTTTTTAAGGAGACACTGCTGAGAAACAAAGCAATTCTAGTAATATTAAACCTTCTTAGATGAGCTGCCAAAAATACAGTCTCCATTTAATGCTACAAGTTTGGTGGGTAGTCATTTTTTATTATCCACCAGACTGAGAATCTGTAATTAAATGTTCAGCAATATTTGTATAAATGAAGAAGCCCCCAGCTCTATACTTTGACATAACTAGGACACTCTAACGTAATAACTTTATAAAGATTAATTCTCACCCAAATTAGTGACTGATAAAAACATATGGCATGGTGCTACCAGGACAAAGAGCTTTGGTCTCATCTATAGCTCATTGCAGTCGTGGCATATGATCAATGCCACTTGAGTGATGCCCAATAATGCACTTTGGATATTTCACTGCTGTTATCGAGACAATATGGAACTAGATGTAATATTCTAAATATCCTTTACCTGTGCTAATCTCACATTATGTGGTTGATATTAGAAGCCTCACTAATTTATTCTGTTTGGAAAGTAGGAGTTGAAATGTCTGTACTGGGGTAGACCAAAGGTCTTCATAACTGTTCCCTCTTCCCCACAGTGGCCAATTGCAGGTACTTAGGAAAAGCTCATTAGACATATAAATTGATTCTTTTCAGGGCATGTCCTGTAGCTCCCAACAATTCTGTGTATTCTACATTCAAGTCTACATTATGGGAAAAATCATTTCCTTATGTTTTTGAACCTGCCAAATGAGAATTGTATAGATTCACCTTTAGTTCCCTTATTGTGAGAAGCCATACATGATTGCCCCCCTTCTGCCCCAAACCCAGCCACCATTTTCAAAGATTTTTTCCACAGTATCCCTTTAATCACCCTTTCTCCATACAGAAACAGCTTAATCTGTTTACTTTTCATTTACTATATCCTCATATGGAAAAGTTCCACATCTTTGATAATTTCTTTTGATCTTCCTTGTAACCTAGAGAAATAGAAGAGAGGAGAAGTGTAGAATGCTATACCAATGTTTGCTGATGTCTTATTCGCAGCTTCTTTCCTTCAGGTTTGACTTTCAACTGCAACTATTTTAATCAATGTGACCAAAATTATTCAATGGCCTCTTTCTTGAGTGGTAGTAATGTTAGTTTAGAAACCATTAGTCTGTGTTAAAAAGTTAGGATTTCTATTAAATTAACCTATTTTGTCAGCAATTTTCTCATTCAGCTACTGGTGGAGTCCTTCTGAAACTTCACAGCTGGCTTTTGAGTTTAGTATCATAAGGAACTTAGTATCACTAGTAAACCTCATTACCACCTTCTTCACCCTTTCAACACCACTTAGTAATAAAAGACCAGCACCAGTGAAACTGTAAAAAACCTCTGTTGTGGAAAAACATGCATTTTTATTGATTTCTGCATAGCTTTTAAACAGTTACTAACCCACAGAAGATTTTGTCTCTTATCAGAAACTCAAATTTTATGAGACTTTACTGAGGGACTTGGTCAAAAGCATTTTGGAAACCTAACTGGATCCCTTGCAGCTCCTTCTTTACTTTCATGTACTCATCATAAAGAACTCAAGCAGATTTTGAAGTACAACACCCCTCTGACAAAGCTTTATTGACTTCTTATTCTATCCACTGACTGCATACACTAGTTCTAGCTGTGGTTAGTTTTGTTTCATTTTCTTGGTGCAGAAATCAGACATTCTGACTTATGCTTACCAAACATATGGCTCAGCTTTAAAAAAATCCCAAGCTCTTCACCTTAATTCTTCTGTTACTCAGTCCAAATCAAGTAGTACACCACAAACAGCCATACAGCAAGTTTGTGTTTTAGCTATGCTGGAATTCAGTATTAGATACTGCCAAGTGCTGGCAATTGGGACAAATTATTTTTATCATTTTGTTCTAATATTTCATTTCATTTCAGTGAGAGATGTTAGCACCTTAAATCATCTCTGTTGCTGCTAAAGATACAGACCCACATGCCACGTGTATGCCCTGCCCCTGCCCCTTTGCATGAGCTGTTGACTCTCCTGGAGCTGTGCAGACAGGGAAGGGACCTGCCTGAGCAGCTGGCTTTGCCAAATTGGGTAGCTGATCCATGAGTAGGTGACTGAAGGAGCACTTTGCTGCTGGCAGGTGTGGGGCACAGGGGAAGGAAGGATGTAGAAATGGCGTGAGAGCAGCCTGGGCTAATTGGGAAACCTCATCCTGATACTTCAGCTGGAGGCAGTTTGCTGTCATTAGAGTTTTACTCATCTGTGTGCATGAGGGATTTCCACAGAAACCCATACCAGCATAAGATCTAATGATACTGTTGAGAAAGGAGATGAAGTGATGATCCCTGAGAGTGTGGGGAGCCTCTCCGACCAGCAACTCCACATGCACACAATGTTTCCCTTTGCTGTTACAGGTACAACAGAAACTTACCCAACAGCTAAGAAAAGTGGGAATTCTGCCCATTCAACTACCAGTTCAAGCAGGACCAGATGAGAGATTTAGAACGGGATTTTTTTTTTCTTGATATGTTGCTGAAATTCATAATGAGAAATTAATTTCACTTTAGCAGAGCTTTCAGGATTTGTATGGATACAGAGAATAGGAATTCAAGCAGAAGCCTCCTTCTACTTTGTTAACATGCCTGTGATTTTAGTTCTGAAAAGAAGCACTACTCTTCCCACCTGTCTGCAGAAGGGCTCTGCATTTTGATCATTGGCCTAGGAATATCTGTAACTATCAGTTCATCTCTCATTTGCTCCTTATGGGTATGTATGTATGTATGTATATATAAGGCTATCCTTTCAAATACACATAAGCAAATATTTATACTTTTAAATTGTCTGTAGAAGTGTGAATGATTCTTGCAGAGAAGGAACACTTTTGAGTATACTAACAAAACTTCTTTGAAGGACAATAATGGGAATAATAAAAGGGGGTTTAATCATCAAAACAATCTCATATATGGGTATGACGTAGCAACCCTCATCCAGATGATGGAGTGTTGCAGATCATCTTAAGAGTGCAGTAACACACAATGAGGCTTTAATGGACCACCAGATTCCTTTACACACTGAGTCTTTTCTCATCTGTTCTGCATGTCAATATAAGCCAGGCCCCTGATGCAGCATAGCTAGAACTTGGGCTGCAACCTGTGGGGCTTGCAGGTTACTGGAAAGGCGTAGTTCAGCAGACAGAATGTTGATGAGAAAGTCCATCTTTATCTTCAAATCTACTCCTAGTAACTGTCCTAATTCAGGAAAGAACTAAACAGGGTGGGACTTGGTCAGAAGTAAATATTTAATTTCTGTATCCTGCCCTGTTATTTCCATGGTACATCCAGAGGTGTATTATGATTTTTGTTCCTGGTGCAGGAAGAATGGTGTTCCTGAGCTGGGGGAACAAAGGACAAACATTGATCAAATTCCACATTTCCATCATGTCTGGGATTTTCAAGTATTTCTGGAGAGGAAACTCCCAAAATCTGCTGCTTTCTTAGTTTTGATGATGTTCTTTCAATTTCAAATACCTTGTTAAATTTCTGTAATTGTAAAAATAGATTCAACAGTTACGCTTCAAAAAATCTTCTGGGTTGTTGTTGATTTTTGAGGGGGGATATGCTTGGCCTTTTGTGATGTTTTAGCTAGATGGTGAGATTATACATCTTACAAAATATATTACTTCAAGTATCTAAAAAAAAATACACAGTTGCTCAGGTTTTGAAACTGCTCTGTCCTAACATCACAGTATTCCACACTATTGATCTAGTTTATGGTCTTACAGTGAGGGTCCAGATAGACACTAAAACTGTTCTACAAATGAGGTAAGAAGGATGAATCTATGTCAATTTGAGTGATGGGGAAACTGCTTTGTGGATAGAATCCTGAATCACTGACATTTTGTATTTTCTCTTAGGAATATTCCACAGAAATATCCTAAAATACTCCCTAAAATCACATGGTATTTTTAAATAAATACATAAATGAAATAAAAAATAATTGTATTTAATTATTCTCCTATGAGGAGAGGTTGAGGGAGCTGGGATTGTTTAGTCTGGAGAAGAGGAGGCTCAGGGGGGACCTTATTGCTCTCTACAGCTACCTGAAGGGAAGTTATAGGGAGGTGGGGGTCGACCTCTTCACCCTAGTTAAAGATGACAGGACGAGGGGCAATGGCTGCAAGTTGTGCCAAGGGAAATTTAGGTTAGATATCAGGAGGAATTTCTTTCCAGAGAGGGTGGTTAGGCATTGGAATGGGCTGCCCAGGCAGGTGGTGGAGTCCCCATCCCTACAGGTGTTTAAGAGTCACATAGATGTGGTGCTGGGGGACATGGTTTAGGGACCCTGGCAGTGTGCTGTCCCTAACAGAAGTTAGAATCCTGACAACCACACAGCAGCATAATGAAGGTCCAACTGCAGACCTCTGACATCAGCATGACTGCTTAAGTGACATCAGCTCAGTTGGCCAAGATAGTAGGGACAGCTGAAGACTACAAGGGATTTTGCCTGTGCCTTTTGAGACAGAACCTGCTGTTCTGGCCTAAATAATCCCCACCCACCTTCTGCCCCCTCTTTGCTTTGTACCAGGATTCACACCGACATCCTCTTCCTTTCAGCAGAGAATAATTAGAAGCTACAGTAAAACCATGAGGAGGGTTTTTCTAGGCAGAATTGAACTGCCAGAGCAAGACAGCTATAAGGTGGGAAGGAAAGAGTTGTGTGCTTTGGAAACAGGCTGGAAACTCCAAGAACATGAGGAGAGTCACCCCTGGGAGGACGAGATGGGGGCAAGTTGAGAGAACAGAAAGAACTGAGTACACCCTCCCACTTCTCACCAGGTGTGCCACAGACCTAGCTGGCTTTTCCCAGATTCCCTACACACATCTCCTAGATGTCTCCCAAATAACCTCTGAGATTTCCCTTTCCACTCCCAGGAACTTGCTCCATTGCCACAAAAGCTGAAAAATGGCAACTGCTGCCAAGGAGCTTTAAACTAGAAATTCCTTACAGCATTCCAGCCTGGAGCCTCACCCCAGGCAAGTAGGTCTGAACCAAGTGTGCTGTGGCTCTCCTTTACTAAGATTCCTCTCCTCCTGGCAGCCACATACCAGATTAGGAGGGACCACAGGTATCAGCACCTGCAGATGCCAGCAGCTGCACTGCATCTATTGCTTGTCTCCATGTACAGCTTGCACGTTACTTCTGTTCTAGAAGCAAGAATGACATAAATATGACATTCTAAAATGTCATTTATGCAAGAATGACAGAAATTATGACATTCTAAAATGACATCAGCAAGTCAGCCATGCTTAAGCAGACAGCACTGATATGCTCATCAGCTTCCCATGGCTCCTAGCACCCCTAGGTAGGGTCTTAAATGTTACCATAAAATCTATTATGATATCATTACATAATAGCTCTGTTCCATCTTTGCACTTCCTGCTTGTTCACTGCTGATTTTCTCTGTTGATCTCTGCACTTCTCCCCTATGAATCTCATTGCATCTTCCAGCTGTTGCTGTGTCCATTCCAATGCTGCATGCCATTCAAACTGCCTTCCCCAGACTCCTTCAAATAACTTCAAAATTGCCATGAAGCAGCACTAAGCAGTCATAACAAGCAGGAAGAAGTTAAGATGCTAAGTTAAGATGCTCCACACTGGGCTGGTTGGCAATTACAGAAAGCCAGAGACTCTGCCACAGCTCAGTTTCTGGCATTTGAAATCTGCCTGATTAACAGCATGTGACACAAGTTTATATATGATACTGCAGCTAGCATGAAGTATCTCACCAGATTTTCCAGCAACATGCTTTTCCACATACCCAACCAGCTTGTTTTGCTGTGCATATTATTTCCACCCACACCTACAACATGGTTATCTCTCTCCAACATCTTATCATACTGATTTACTAGTAATTAAATTTACCTAGATTAATTTAAAGAGTAACATGTGCCCTCAGCTCTCTGTAGATCACTTCCTGGCTCTCATTTTTTGAGGACTCCTTACCCTATTTTGTAAGCAGCAGCTACCTTGCCACCACAGTTTCTGCTTAACAGATCTTATTTTTCTTACCCTGAAATTAGTCATGTAAGATTCAGACAAATTAGTGAGACCATATTTTTTTATTTTCTCCTGCAGCCTAGACTGTCACTTTCTTTAAAGACATCTTTGTAAATGCTGTGTACCTTGCTGCTGCACATTACCTATCAGATATTGAATTCAATGTACAAAAGCAGCATACCAAGGCACTTGTGACACCACTGTGCCCATAAATACCTGTTTTCTGTCTTTGTTTTCCTTTTTGATGTGTGTATTTTGATAACTCAAATTATAATTCTGCTCTAAGTGATCATTCTTATCAGACAGCATGAAAAGGGTACTTCTTTATGCTTTCTACTACTGCATGCTTTGCTGTCTCATGAGCACATCTCCTTTAATTTATCTGTTATAAATTTTGGTATCTGTATTCATTATAGACTAGGGATTGTTTGTGCAAATGAGTTATGATTCCCTTGGAAAAACATAACTAAAACAAGACTGCAATCAAGCACACGGACACAGCTCTTAAACAGATAAGTACTGCTGGCTTCACTCCAGGGACTTTTGCTCTGTGTTAGGACAAGTTAACCCAGTAACTGTTTGGTGTTGTGTATTGTTCAGAACAAGAAGCTGTGAGTGCTCCCTTCTTGCAGGTGCTGCCTCGTGAATGGTTGATGATTCCATTACAGCCTATAAATTTGATATGCACTTCTCCTGCATGCTCAATTGTAGAAATTGAAAAACACTGCATGACTTACAACTCCTAACTGAATAATTATTCAAAGGATGCAAGAGAATTTGAGCTAGAGAGTATGTGTACCAGAACAAAGATGTACATGTTTTACCTCAGAAATTAAAAGACCTAAGGAAATATAGCACGAGGCATTTTCCTCTTTCTGTCTACTCAAGAGTCAGACACAGTTTCTGTTCTTGTGTTAAAATTATCCCTTTCCTTACTCCAAACCAGGAATTCCACAAAAAAGAGGAATATAGCATTTTAAATGGTTATAGAAAGGAAAACAGTCCCATGCAAGGATGGCAAAAATATAAATCAACTCTTAAAACTATGGAAGGGGCTGTGTCATGATTTCACTCATGCCACTGAGGCGAGATCTAATAATTGTTGTCTGAGGGTGCTGAAAAGTCTGATTTCCTCAGCAAGTCATGGCTGACCAGTAGGCAAGAGGTGGACAATAACCACCTCTGCTGGTTTTCATTTTTGACTGGCAATAGCTCAGTGCTGAACTCAGTATAAGCTCCACGTAGGCTAAGCATGCAGCTCTCTTCATGAAGCCACTCCACAAGGGATTAAAACAGTTTCATGAAGATGGTAGGTGTCTGCATACGCTCAGATGATGAAGAGGTGATGAGTGGTTTACATGGATTTGCTTTTATGGAACATGGTGTTTAACCCCCCCCTAGATCATATTCTAGTACCAATACATGCATATGCATACCTATAGGATCTGGGTTTTAACACAGATATTTTAAGAAAGAATTTCTATTAAATGTCATGCTGATATTCACTGTCACAGTTATCTCTGGGCTAAAATTTTATGCTAGCTATTGAACAGGCTGTTCTTTGGGATTATGAGGAGAAGGAAGACAATGCTGAAATATGAACACTAACTTTTAAAATCAAAAATAGTCCACATACTGGGAAATTCAGCTGGCAAGCTTCCCCTTTCATTATATGGGGTTGTAAAATGGCATTCCTCTCAGGTTCCCTGAAAACTGTGCAGAGATGAGTATTACCAATTGAATATCACATCACAATACACTTTGTTCCACATCTGACAGTTGTTGACCAAACAGGCCAATGCTTAAAAAGCAAACTTTGTTGTTTAGAAATACTTAATGAAAGAGTAAAACTTTACACTGACTTAAGAACACTGTACCTAGGAAATACTACATAAAATTCCTCCTTGTGTTATTTTGAAGTCATTCTCATAGCCTTCTCTTTGGTGTCCCTGCCTTTTGATATATGGTCCCAAGCTACTAACAAACAAAATCTCATCACACTAGTCATGTAGCTTTATCACAACAGGAAAGCTACAATTCAACACCACTTTAGAAATATTGATCAATAATATCTATTACTCAGTGATGGTAACTAGCCCCTCCAGTCTTCACAGATACACGAGTCTGTTCAGTTATGCTCCCTGCATGCCAGCACATAAGAGTTCACCATACTTGAATTGCAAATGAACAGCATAAATGTTCAAAATGTTTGTGTGTGTTATTTTCATTGGCATCAGTCTCAGCAATGTTTTGGAGATGGAAACGCTTCAGCGGGGCTGCAAGGAAACACATTTCCCCAGTCTGATTGCCAGGATGGAGAATTAGTATTATTCAGGTCTTTGATCTTATCCCTGCTGGCCTGACTAGGGACCTGGCCCTTGACAGACTGCAACCACCCACTTTACAACCCCAGTCAGTTACCAACACCCTACACGTTTGTCTCTGGCAGCCTGAAGAGACTTTTTAAAGGCTTCTCAAGATGCTTGTTGGTGAGCCCCAGTGCACACAGAGGGAGTGGGAGCAGGTAATAGCCTGTACAACATAGCTTAGAAAAACTCTCTTGGCTACCTAAGCAACATCTGTGCAATTCAGCAAATGACTGCTCTGAGTGAAAGCTTGGAAGTTCACTTGTGCTCTAAGAGAACTTTTGTGTGTTCTAAGCATATTTGGTTAACTGACATTTGTCTGTACTCTTTAGGCCAATTTCTTCAGGCTGAGGAGCCCATGTCTGCATTTTTTGGCATAGGAGACTGTCCTGCTGACTGCCAGGAGGGCTTTTAGGTTCAACACACATGAAGATTGAAGCATATTTTATTCCTTCAGAAATGGTGCTGCCAATCACAGTGCTAGGAATACAGAACCACCTCAGAGTTCAAAGTTCGTCTTAAAGACAGGACAAAACAACTTTCTAGGAAAGCAAGATGGGAGAGTTACCATTCTCTGTTCTTTCTGAGGCTTGCTAACAGCACTGAGATGTACAGAACAGCCCACAGCAGAGCCAGGGACACTGCTCTGACAGCCTAATGTTCAAAGAACCTCAGGAACAAAGCCCAGATCATCAAACTGAATTAAAATGTGATCCTATCCTTCATTCCATAAAAAGAATCATTAGTAACTCCACGACTGTGAGGAAAAGGTGAAATTTTAGAAGCTTTTAATGACAAATTATTTTTAAAAAACACAATTAGAGTCTATGGATACCCAAGATTAATTCATACAACTGCAGCTGCAGTTATGATTTTATTTTTTTTTCTGAGAAAAATTTATACTGATATGTGGAATGAGGTTATGTCAAAGGTAAAATAAACAAATCTTCATAGTCAATGCTGGGTGAGAAAATAAGATCCAGCACTGCAATCCTCTGTACTATTGAGCCACTCACTCTGGTTTTCACATTTTCAGCCTGTGCAGATTTTTTCTTTGCAACCTCAAATGTCTGCTGGGGCTGGGAGTAGAAGAAAAGTTGTGGTTAAAGCCTTTTTCTTGTTCAGCCCTGTTCCCTGAATAATTGGATGTAAAAGAAATAAACTATGAATTCTCTTTTCCAGCAGTCAGAGTATCACAAAATAAATGGTAGTTCTGTTGCTACAGATTGGCTATCTATTTCTTCCAGGCAGATGAAATGTAAAATATACAGTAATGCTTAGACCACTTGCTAATTATTTAACAGAGGGATTTTCCACACAAAACACATTTTAAAAAAAGTTTCCTTATTTCTGACCAGAATGTTTTAAATAGATCCTTATCAGAGATGTTTTAAAGCAGAAGACTTGTGGCTGACCCCATCTTGCAGCCTGAATTCAGCTGAATCCTACATAGGATTATAGACCCTTCTGCAAAATGTGTTCTTAACAGGGAAAAAATAGGGTATCACTAGTCTGAAGCAGGAATTTCTAAAGACTGGCCAGGAAAAAAAAAAAACTGCATCAAGACTGGGAGGGGATTTCCAGTTCTGCCTCATCTGAACTTCAGTTATTTTCCTGCCTCCCTGTTTCTCCATGCTTCAATGTCCTCAGCCTGAGCAGCAATCTTTGCATGCCCTGTGAAACTCTGGAGCTGAGATGCTGTGACACACAGTAATTTCCAGTGAGTGCCATTTACAGTAACACTTTATTGTTCATCATTAAGCATCACCTTTCCTGAAGCATCCTAAAATTTGGGGTGTTTTTTCAATGGAGCTGCACACATCAGTTTATCAGCCAACTGTCCCTGTGACTGTCTCTTGAGCTGTTGTCACCACATCCATCTTCCTCTGCTGTGTGTGCTTCTTTCCTAGGGGCTGCAAACTTCACTTGCCATTAATTTTGTTCATTTACCACCATTGTTTAGGAGAAAAAGGAGACTATGAGGAATGCTGACATTGGTATTTGCCTTCTTTCTCCAGGCTTGTCTTAGATAAATAGGACTTGAGGAGGAGTCAGGGCCTGCAGCCTCCCAGGGTTGAAGGAAGATAAGTTGAAAGAATTATCAGTGAGGAAAATTGAAGGTACACATGATGACAGTCTTCAACATACAGACATTCCATGGTTAAAAGGGAACAACCTGTTCACATATAGGGCAAAAAGTAATAGGGTTAAAATGCACCTACGGAGTTTCTAATTGGAGGCAGCAGAAAACTTTACCAAGCTAAGGAAAGTGAAGCACTGGAAGAGATGCCTTGAGAGGTTATAAATTACCATCCCAGAAGATCTTTGCATAATTTGGATATTTACCAGGTAAAAGATGAAGAGACTGGATCCTGCTTTATGACAGCAACATAAGAGGATGGGTCAGGTGAACTCTTCACATTCCTTTCTTTCCCAACAGTTTTATGCCATAGATGTGAAGTCATTTCAATGAAGATCCATTTACCTTCCCCTCTGCCAATGACATATATTAACATTCCCCCAAGAAACTTAAGGTTTATACTACTCCAGGCCAAGGGCTCCATCCACTTCAGAAGTTCCTTCCAAAAATACCAAAGTTAATTTTATAAAGTGAACCACATTCCATCTTGCAGAGGAGGGTGAACTCCTCCAGCTTCCCTTTTTCACCCAAAATGCAATGACCTATGTTAAAGAAAAATTTTCACTCAACTTTGATCATAAGATTATTTCCAAGTATGTGAGCAAGATGCATGAGTCAGGAGCAGAACCACCACAAACACCTCTGCTCAGCTTTTGATATTTCAGAGGAAGATACAGTTCCCCAGGTCACCCTAGAAGTAACACAGACCAGGACCATGGAGAGAAAGTTCAGTCAAAACAAAAACCAAAACAGAGCAAACCAAAAAAATTATTCTTGAGCCTTGAAGCCAAGTCACAGAAAATTTGGAGTGTGGGATTAATGGGCAAATAAGCAACACACTGAGTGTAGTGAGCTAATCTTTGTCCCAATCAGCTTTCCAAGTAGGGAAAAGCATGGAAAAGCCACTGGGACTGAAAGAGAGTAAATTCCTGAAAAGGGCTCTCACATCTTTCCATCTCACTCTCAGTGAAAGAATGTCATTAAAAGAAATCAGATTCACCTTGAGGACCCAAGTTATGACAAGCCTTCCTACTCTTTGTAGAGGGCACCTCCATGGTCAGCCTTCCTCTGCTATCTCCTACCTCTCTTGCCTCATCCTACCATGAAGACATGTTTCAGTGACAGCTCCTGCACACTTAGCAGCAAAGGCTTTTTTTCAATCCTCCCTTAGGAGGACCAACTTCCCACTCCAGCTTTGATTGCCAGGTCCTAGGTCAAACCTGCCCCTGTGACCAGGAATTTATGAAATACCACCACAAAACAAAACACTGGAGGTTTGCTCTTGCTCTCTTGTTCAGGAAGCTGTTGAGACCCACAGTCCCCTGGTTGTCACAACCACCTTCTTCCTGGCTTCCAGTCCCAATTCCCTCATGATGCATCATATCCAGTAGCAACTGGTTAGCTCAACACACCCCAGCATTACCTTTAGGGAACCACTTCAACATATCACCACACCATGTCTTAATACAGCCACACATATGAATACCTACCTTCAAGCAACCAAAAAGCCTGTAGTTATAGGTCAGTGCATGCATATATCTGCAAACCAAGAAAATCTTGCAGTGTGTTACCTAATCTATATGTGCACTCCTAGCACGAGTGACACACCAGTGTATGACAGAAGATGCCTGCATTTTGGACACATAAGAGGGAAAGTGCTGGGCAACCATCAGGTTATTGGGCATCAGGCTGCAGGCAGGGTATTACATCACTCAAGTCAAATGACTCTGCTTTAATCCCACTTTTCAGCCTTTATTAGGCTAAATAAGATGAGCTCCAGGATAGGTCTCCAGCATATTAAAGGACAGAACAAATTACAAGCTATTTTCTGCCAAAACAGACCTGTGCATTTGAATCTCGGTTTTTCTTCTGTTGTAACATAGCACCCTTTGGACTCCACCTGTGATTGCTGGGAAGACAACAGAAATACACTGCACTTGTGGACAGAAACATCTATCAGGTTTTTTGCCTCTGAAAGTCCTCCATGGAGCCCACAGAACAAGACCTGCCATAACCGGGACCATAAACAAAAAAATATCAGGCAGAAATCTGTACATACTCTTGGCATGCTTCATGGCCCGGATCTATGTCATCAGCTGGGGATGTCCCGCCCGTGGCGGGTCCTTAGCGGCCAAAGCAGGCAACCCCGCAACCTCGCGGGGTAACGGCGTGTGGCTGAAGGGCCGGTGCAAAGGAGGAGATGCACCTGCCAGCCCACCTGGAGGAGCCCACCTGCCAGCGCTCAGTGCAGCGGCAGCCAGCGCCCCGAGTTAGCCCACGGACTCCAGGGCTGCCCCCAGGACAAGCGTGCCGCTCTGGGCTAACGGGGCTGCCGGGCCTCAGAAAGCAGGGATGCTTCAGCAGGACCCGCAGGTGCACCAGGGCCGCCACTCCCGCTCACCTCCCCTCAGAGACAGGGGCCGCCCCGTGACTAACGCGTCCTGACAAGCGCGGCCACCGCGCTCGCCGTCTCACCACCAACCGCCCCTCCGCTCCCTCCACCTCCCGCCCCGCGCTCCCCCGCCAACAGCCCCTCCGCTCCCTCCACCTCCCGCCCCGCATTCCCCCACCAACAGCCCCTCCGCTCCCCCCGCCCGCACTCCCCCGCCAACCGCCACCCGCGCTGACATCACCGAGCTGGATTTAAATAGCTCCACAGCTCCCTGCCTCCCGGATACAGCGCTCCTCATTGGCCGAGGCGGCAGCCAATGGCCGCGCCGCGCCGCTCCCTTCCGCCAATGGCCGCGCCGCCGCCGCCGCGCCCCTCCCCTGTCGCTAAGGGAGGGAAATACAGCGCGGCGCGCGGGCTGGCAGGTGCGCTGGGCTGTGTTGCGCTGCGCCCGCTACGCCGCCGTCAGGGGACGGGGACAGGGCTCGGCCGTGGGGCTGGCAGGCTAGCTGGCTGGGTTTTCTTTCCTTACCCCTCCCGCCCTTGTTTTGGTTTGTTTTGTTTTTTTTTTTATCCCTGCTAGGTGAGCTCCCGTGGCCGGCCGCGGTGCCGATGCGGGAAAGGAAGGGAGTGTGGAAAGTGGCAGTTTTCGCCTTTGTTTTAAAGGGCTGCGGCGGCCTCGGGGCGGTGAAATGCAGGACGAGCGCCGGGCGGAGAGCAGCTCCGCCGCGCTGCTGCCGTGGGGAGAGCTGAGAGAGAGAGAGCGAGAGAGGGAGCTGTCAGCGGGGGACTAGCCAGGCTGCCGGGGCTTGGCGGCCACGGACGGTGGATGTGTGGGAAGAGGACGGGCTAAGAAATAAAACGCACCTGGCGGTGGTGTTAAGAGGAAAAAGGGGGGGAAGGAGACGGAAAGGGGCCGGGTACCCCCGCGGGCTGCCGGAGCCCCTGGATGTATTGCACCGCCGAGCTGCAATGGACGCCGGCCGCCGCTGGCCGCAGAGCGGAGCCGCCCCGCTGCTGCCGCCGCCGCCGGAGAGCTGCCCGCCAGGAGCCGGCCCGCAGCGCGCCCCGAGCCCGGCCCCGAAGAGGGACGGGGGGTTTCCTCTTCGGCAACGCTCCGGTGAACGTAGGCTCCGCGGCCGGCCGCCCAGATAGGTTGCGTGGCAGCCACGGCTCGAGCAAATAGGTAAACGCCGCTGTGTAGATGTGCTGTTTGGAGAGCGGAAAAAAGCCCAATTTAAAATAATAAGAAAGATGAGGCTGTGGGTATCGGGCCTGGCACGGTGGGACTGGCGCTGCGCGGGAGCTGCAATTCCTCTTCTCCTTCGCCCTGCGCGGCGGCGAGATGCAGCGTGAGGAGCATGAAGCCCTTACGTAAGGCGGGCTGGGTACCTGCTGGCCCCGCACCGCCAGGGTTACCCGGGTCGCAGCCTCTCGCTGCGGGCCTGGCCTGGGTGCAGACGCTCCGTCCTTAAGAGCTCTTGCATTTTAAGAGCTGCGCAGCATTGTGGAACCAACCAAAATCACTCCCGTTCCAAACTCGGCAAATGGAACTCGTTACACTTGTGACCAAGCTTACAAGCTGGAAAGGAGAATATATACCTCCACTTTGCCGTCAAGCCCTGATAGCCTGGCTTAAAGCATTTCTACGGGATAACTGTTTACTGCTTCACACTCCAAATATTTCTGCCTTGTTTCTTTCCCTGATCCCACGATATGTTAATACGTTGCTTGAATATGCTGAAGATGTCGGTGTGCATACTCAAAAGGCATGCAAAAGTGCATGTAAGAGCTGTAGGCACAACACAGAATGGTTAAGACATTTCTTGGATTTAGTCTTAGTTTCTGTTTCTGCCTACATTTTAGAGCAAGGTGCTGAACTTTCTGCCTGTTTTGCTTCCTTTCTTTTCGGTTCATCCGCAAATTTGAGAGCAAAACTTAAGTCACAGTTTTGCTGGGGGGATTTTTAAATTTTTTTTAAGATTTAAAAAAAGTGCTGTGCAATGTGAGTCATTAATTCAAAAGGAGAAGCTGACAATACTTGCTATAGACTTGCCCCAGCAAAAAATAAAAATAAAAAGCAAAATAATACTTTACCCTTTCCCGAAACAAAACCCAAAACCCTGAAATCTGAGGTGCTACCTGTGTTATGTCTCTGTGGTGTGATGAAGTCTGTGTCGGGGTTTCTTTCCCTTTGGGAAAGGGGAACCTTTAATAAAAAATCCTCCCTATGTTCTTGTTCCCTCTCTCTCCTTATCTGTTTTCCCTCTCAGTGAAGGGTGAGGACTGTGAAGCCATGTTTCCCTTTCTGTTGTTGCAGAACTCCGTGGATGAATCAGAAGTGAGCACCGGGAGCTTTCAGTGATGCCTGTGGGAGGAAGGCACAAGCCACCAAGGCCCCATTCCCTCCATCTTGTGCCTTCCGTGGTGATGTGCAGCAAGACAGGGAAGTATGAAGCACTGAAGAGCTGAAGTCTGTTTAAACCTGACTTCCCTTCAGTGTAAATGACCACGCAAGGTTCAGATCAACAGGGGACCAGGAGTAAAATAGCAGAAGTACTTAAGGTGCCTCTTTTAAAAAGTTCTCTTGTGTATCTAATGATGGAGCTGCTTAGAAAAGGGGGCTCTCCACATGCATTCGTGTTTACTGTCCTAACAGAAGGTGATGGTCTGTGTTATCTTACATGCTAGATACCTCTTGGGTGAATCTGCATCACCTTATTGATTTTAGGGGAGCTATATTGATTTAAGTTTCTTAAGGAACTAAACCAGCTAAGCTTTAAATAATTGGAATAATATTCTTGTCTCTTTCCCTCAGATTTGCCCTTCATGTTACTTGTGTTTCGTAATCCTCCTAGCTCTCCATTTCATCATTACAAGACCAGCATCTCTACTGTAAAAAAAAAAAAAGGGAGGAAAAAACCCCCTTAAAAGTCAGTCTTTTTTACAATCTGGTCTTTATTTTCATGTTTAAATACATTTAGGGCACAAGCTCATCCTATTTATTTTTTTTTTAGGCCAATTTAGTTTAATTTACTTACAGTGATATTTTTTAGAGCCAGAAGCTCTCAGGAAGATAATGTGTTTGATGCACCAGAACTTCTTAGGGTTGCAATAAAAGACATATTATGAGTAACATCCCCACTTCTGTTATTCTTCGTATAGAGTAGCGACAAGATCAAATCACCATTTTTAGCTATTCTTCAGCAGAACTTGCAATCTATCAATGTGTCAGCTCAACAGCAGTTTTCTCTTCACACTAATGTGAACCAGAAGGTCCAGCTATCACTGATTTTGACAATTTTATCTGAGATTGCATGCATTGCAGAAGTTTGAAGAGAAATGAATTGTTATATTTTCCTGAAGATGTGCAAAATAGAAAAGATGTCATCTAAAACATTACAAGCTCATTTGTAGCAGCTGACATTCCTGTTAGGTGTTTCATAAGCCTTAAACCATAAGCACTATGTCGTATTTGTGTGATAAATAGCAAGTATAAGATCAAATGTGGGTCCTGTATTTTTTTGAGTGCCTCAGACTGCACTCTGCGTTGTTACATAATGCATCATAAAGAAATACGTGCCTTCATTTTCTTTAAATCACTCCAGCATGGATAGTACTAAGCCTTCCTTCAAGTCCTTGTTATGCAAGTCCTTGCTACTGTTAATAGCTGTCAGCTCTGCATGGTTACCTAAAAAAACAAGGTAACTGCAGAATTTTTGTGAAGCTCCTTGCATTGCTGGAATTTACAATGAGTCAGTTCCAGGTCCCTTGCTCCCTTTCTCAGCTATAAACAATTTATTGTGAACAAAACATTTTTTTCCCCATTAGAAGAAAGTCCCGTTCATTCCATTATATCACAAGGTAATCTGTTTTGTTGTTGTTGTTGTTTAGTTGTGTCTGTGAGCATATTATATTATGAGTGTCTAAATGTACTTTCTCCAGTGCTAAAACATAGTGGAACAGACCAGAGTGCAGCCATACTTTGTGTGTCTGTTGAAAAATACAGGCATATAACTAAATACTGAAAAAAATACGTAGCATAGTAAAAAATCCATGAGGAATCTAGCAAAGCTATTAGATAACAAAAAATCCATATGGACATTAAGTACTATTATTTCAAGTATAATCTATGTTATACTGTAGAAGTAGCATTCAAGTGAAATTGATGAGACATCTGCATAGAAGAGGAAGAATTATTTTTTTAAACTATGAGATGATGTTTTGTATTTCTTTACTGGGAAAGAGCAATTATTGTCTTTTCATAAAAGCATAAAATTAACAACAACCACTTCAGAGAATTAGGTGTGATGACTGAATTGAGTTTTGGGTTTTTTTTTCCTCTACCAAACACAACAGTGGAAAAAAACCCAGGAGAAACCTGTCTGGGTTTTCCAGCATCAGGGAGACCTTTACCTAAAGTACCCTGTCCTTTAACAAGGCCTCAGTTTTAAAGATCCCAAAATGGGAATACCTCAAAATTCATAATACTATATGAAGAACATTTTTCGTCCCTGTTTATGCTTGTAGAAGTATGAAAGTATTAACTCAATGATGTCTCACCAAGAAAGCTGGGTTTTGTTTAATATTATATTAATAGCTCTATTAGTTAAACAATTGTCTGTTGCATTTTTACTTTTTTTTTTTCCCCCTTTTTGTTGCTCTTGTAAATTTGAGGTGCTAGTTTATTCTTATCTCCCTTTTCCTACTTGTAATCATTTTTAAAAGTTCAGCCATATTCTGTTCAGGTCTTGGTATGACACATGGAAATTTATTATATTTTTTAATTCATTTTGCAAGCAGTACATTGGTGGGAGGAGGTCTGCACTATAAAATAGTATACCTACTAAATTGTACTCCAGTGGGAGATTAAATAAGGAAGAGCAGAATGGCTGAGACAACTCATTTGTCATAGATGTTCATGCAGTTCTGGTGTTTTGGTTTAAGCTGGATTCATCAAACATGATAAGGAGTAATTTCTGTCTGATATGAAGCTCCCATTTAAGGAGAGTAAGCAGGTTAAGTTTAAACTGTGGTTTGGAAATACAAGGAGATGTCTCTGGGCAGTTGACAGCTTGATTCGGTGGCCAAAGTGGATTCAAGGAAGTAAACTGGAGAACACTATTTTTGCAATGTCTAAAATATGTCAGTTCAGAAGTAAGAAGGAAAATGCAATCACAAATATATTACTGTGCAGAGTTACTTCAGCTACAAGATGCTTTTGTCTATGGAGGATAAACATTACCATAAATGTCTGAATTACCTAAATTATAAAGGGTGCTGATGCTGTCGGAGAGCGAGCATGAAACGTTGATGTGATAACCTCTGATATTTAAGTGGCATTTACTGACTGCTTTTACAGTTATTTCCTGAGTTTATCATTTTAGTAATAAAACTTAGCAAAAATGCACAAGGTGAGTGCTACCGTAATGTTTATTTCTTTTTTTTTTTTTTTCAGATAGGCCAATTATCATATTAAATAAAGTAGAATATGAATTGGAAGGCCCAGGACTAAGATTACTTTAAAAGGACAATTAAAAAAAAAAATATCAGACTCTTTCTTAGTTTGTATTAGCTCTTTTAATATAATTTTCCCTTTTGCAAGTTCCTTTCTGTCTCTCTTCTTTCCGAAATGTTATGGCTCTGCCCCGTAAAGGAGAAATGTAACTGCTCCAATTAGCTTCTCTTTACTGTAGCAAAATGAATTTTTCCGAAACGGAAATTTCTGCATTAATTTGCCAGACTTCCAGCTATTTTTATCTATGGTATTTCTGAGAAATAGGTAGCAGTGTCCATTTTCATGCAGTGTACTCCAGTAGAACAGCTGTAATCTGGCGTTTTCTCTTTGGTAGTCAGATATACAGAATTGTCAGCTTGTTTGCTTTCAAGTACCTGAAAGCTGAATCAGAAAAAAAAACAAAACAAACAACAACCAACTTCTGATACAGTGTTTGTCTTTTTAGTCTGTGCTTCCTTTTCAGTTTTCTAAGTAAATGCTACATAGACTGATTATCAGAAAAATCGAGGCTTACGTAATCAAGGCATACATTATTCTACTGCTTCCCTGCCCCCATTTGGCTTTCATTTTACTCTGAAAAATGAAAATTTTTAAATAGAAAGTGACTATGACATACTGATTATGTACAGATTTTCATGAGACTGCATAGCTAAGCTATTTGTATGTATTTTGTAAAAGAAAGCAGTAAGCAAAATATTAAAACGTTAAGATGGCTAAACTTTAAAATGCTAGTAATCATTAAATAGTGTTATCTAATATGTTGTACCTAGCTGTCTTGCAATGAGTCTTTTTTTCTTCGCTTGGGAAAACAGGGTACTTCTGTGTCTTCCCTATTCAGAAGAGTAAAAATAAGAATGTCATACCCCATTTTTTTTACTCATCGTAAAGCTCATGCCCC
>VYZU01014895.1:0-18703 GCA_013401355.1 Ceyx cyanopectus | reverse complement strand
GAACATTTTTCGTCCCTGTTTATGCTTGTAGAAGTATGAAAGTATTAACTCAATGATGTCTCACCAAGAAAGCTGGGTTTTGTTTAATATTATATTAATAGCTCTATTAGTTAAACAATTGTCTGTTGCATTTTTACTTTTTTTTTTTCCCCCTTTTTGTTGCTCTTGTAAATTTGAGGTGCTAGTTTATTCTTATCTCCCTTTTCCTACTTGTAATCATTTTTAAAAGTTCAGCCATATTCTGTTCAGGTCTTGGTATGACACATGGAAATTTATTATATTTTTTAATTCATTTTGCAAGCAGTACATTGGTGGGAGGAGGTCTGCACTATAAAATAGTATACCTACTAAATTGTACTCCAGTGGGAGATTAAATAAGGAAGAGCAGAATGGCTGAGACAACTCATTTGTCATAGATGTTCATGCAGTTCTGGTGTTTTGGTTTAAGCTGGATTCATCAAACATGATAAGGAGTAATTTCTGTCTGATATGAAGCTCCCATTTAAGGAGAGTAAGCAGGTTAAGTTTAAACTGTGGTTTGGAAATACAAGGAGATGTCTCTGGGCAGTTGACAGCTTGATTCGGTGGCCAAAGTGGATTCAAGGAAGTAAACTGGAGAACACTATTTTTGCAATGTCTAAAATATGTCAGTTCAGAAGTAAGAAGGAAAATGCAATCACAAATATATTACTGTGCAGAGTTACTTCAGCTACAAGATGCTTTTGTCTATGGAGGATAAACATTACCATAAATGTCTGAATTACCTAAATTATAAAGGGTGCTGATGCTGTCGGAGAGCGAGCATGAAACGTTGATGTGATAACCTCTGATATTTAAGTGGCATTTACTGACTGCTTTTACAGTTATTTCCTGAGTTTATCATTTTAGTAATAAAACTTAGCAAAAATGCACAAGGTGAGTGCTACCGTAATGTTTATTTCTTTTTTTTTTTTTTTCAGATAGGCCAATTATCATATTAAATAAAGTAGAATATGAATTGGAAGGCCCAGGACTAAGATTACTTTAAAAGGACAATTAAAAAAAAAAATATCAGACTCTTTCTTAGTTTGTATTAGCTCTTTTAATATAATTTTCCCTTTTGCAAGTTCCTTTCTGTCTCTCTTCTTTCCGAAATGTTATGGCTCTGCCCCGTAAAGGAGAAATGTAACTGCTCCAATTAGCTTCTCTTTACTGTAGCAAAATGAATTTTTCCGAAACGGAAATTTCTGCATTAATTTGCCAGACTTCCAGCTATTTTTATCTATGGTATTTCTGAGAAATAGGTAGCAGTGTCCATTTTCATGCAGTGTACTCCAGTAGAACAGCTGTAATCTGGCGTTTTCTCTTTGGTAGTCAGATATACAGAATTGTCAGCTTGTTTGCTTTCAAGTACCTGAAAGCTGAATCAGAAAAAAAAACAAAACAAACAACAACCAACTTCTGATACAGTGTTTGTCTTTTTAGTCTGTGCTTCCTTTTCAGTTTTCTAAGTAAATGCTACATAGACTGATTATCAGAAAAATCGAGGCTTACGTAATCAAGGCATACATTATTCTACTGCTTCCCTGCCCCCATTTGGCTTTCATTTTACTCTGAAAAATGAAAATTTTTAAATAGAAAGTGACTATGACATACTGATTATGTACAGATTTTCATGAGACTGCATAGCTAAGCTATTTGTATGTATTTTGTAAAAGAAAGCAGTAAGCAAAATATTAAAACGTTAAGATGGCTAAACTTTAAAATGCTAGTAATCATTAAATAGTGTTATCTAATATGTTGTACCTAGCTGTCTTGCAATGAGTCTTTTTTTCTTCGCTTGGGAAAACAGGGTACTTCTGTGTCTTCCCTATTCAGAAGAGTAAAAATAAGAATGTCATACCCCATTTTTTTTACTCATCGTAAAGCTCATGCCCCTTTATAAGGGAACTGGTTTTAATACCCAGTCTTCAGAGGATGAGCAGTGATTGTTATTGACAAAATACATAGAAAATGAATCAAAACTCTGTCCTGCTAGATAATTACAAATTGAATTAATTACGAAGAATAATGTGAAATTTTTATCAAAATATGTTAAGAAGAACTCTTACCCATAGGTGGCAGTCAGCTTTCACTGTAGCAGGGATGCCAAACTTTTGGTTCATGGCATTCATACTTATGCTGAAATAATTTTGATGGGGTATGCGTATGTGCATGTACGCAAGCATGGAAATCTCTGTCTGGTGGGAGAAGGGGAAGGAGGTAAAATTAACCCTAAAATGGCTATATATAAGCGAAAAGAATGGTCATACTCTGGAGAAAAGATCCATGTGTTTCTAAAACCACGCAAACAACGTTGAATCTGTCCATTGCTAATGCTTGTCTAAATGAAGTGGTGGTAATTCAGAAACAAGCAGGTGCCCCTACTAATTGAGCAGAAAGGCAAGTATCTCGCCACCCTTCGAGAACACAACCCCTACCGTACCCAGTCTTCCAAACTCCATCTCTGTTTCATCCCCCTGTAGATCCCAGAAGCACTGCAGTGGCAGCAGTCTGCCCTGGAAATCTCAGCAGTAAGCTGCCTAAAGCATCGAGCAAATACAGACAAGGTGCTCCGGGTGAGGGTGTCCTTTCAGATGTGGAGCACGAGCAAAAACCTGTGGCTGTGCTTCCCATTCTCTGTGCAGAGCTGCTGCTGGCACTGGTGGCAGGGGAGGGGGACACCACCAGCCAGAGCAGAGCTTGGGTTTGCCCTCAGCTCTTTCAGGGCTTTTTGTGGTTTGTGGGGGTTGCCTTTCCCAACGCCGCTAAGGAGGTGCTTGGGACCCCAGCAAAACTGGAGGGGAGAGAAGGAGCTAGTAAGGCCAAGTCATCTCAGACTAAAACAAACAGGACCTGAGAAACTCCACACGTGACACACGAAGGCAATAGTGCTCTTCTGAGAAGACTGAAAACTGAAATTCATGAGTAGGTAAAATCATTCTTATTTTTACAGCTACACTGGGACTCTTCAGTTAAAATGCATCTAATACTGTGTCAAGGTAGGCCACTGTACCCGTTTAGCAGAGGTCAGGAGCTAGCATTTTACAAAGTGAAAAATGGGAAAAATAGACAATTATGTGTTGCTACTACGGTGTTTTACTGTGATGCAATCTGAAGGGCTCAGAACAGAGCAGAATGGTGCAGTATTATTAAAACAGAAGACCTATTTCTCCTTGTGCAAGAGTCACAGCAACACACAGCATCATATAAGCCCAAGCAGGTGTTATGATTTCATAGTCAAACACGGTATTTCCACAACCATGCAACCACAACATGACTAATGAGACACTTGCATGTGAGCAGCCCTGTTTGTACCCCAACTGTAATAATTAGGAGGATTGTGCTCCACGTTAATTTACGCTCTTGTGTAACACTGTTGAATACAAGATAGCAGGTGGTGATAAACTGGCTGATGACAAATGCATAAATTTGATGCGCATTTTGAAAAGTGGAGCTTTTGTAGTCAGCTCTGACCTGAAGAGCTCCTCCCTCGGGCCTGATCCTGGCTATCACAGGCAGCCATCTTGCACTGCTCAATGTAGTTGCAGAGATGCCAGACTCCATCTTGAAGCTACACTTGCCATGAGGTCACTCCTTGTTTCCCGTTCCTCTGAGTGGTTAAAGATTTCAGATAATGTGTCTCACGACCAGCCAATCCTCTCCCGTTCTACGCTGGCTTTTATATCAGTTTAAAGAGCATTTCTCTCTCCTGGTATGAAGTCCCAATCTGTCGTCCCTTGAGCTTTCACAAAGCACTGCCAAAACCTGCTCAGCCTCAGTTCAGCCAAAAGAGCCATACCATACCTGTGGTAGAGGAGGATGTTTTTCCCTAACCATTCTTCTAAAGTCCTTTGTACCTTTTCCACTTTCAATAAATCTCTAGAAGGGTTAGAAGTAGACTCGAGATAAGATGGCGCCAGGGCCTCTCAGGGTGACGTTAATACCATTAATACCTTTCTATCCCTCTTAGATNTTTCTTTTCTTTCTCTTTTCTTTCTCTTTTTTATTCTCTTTTTTCTCTTTTTTTTTCCTTCTCTTTTTTTCTTCTTAATTTTTCTATTCAGAGCTACCTACTATCAAGAACTCATAGCCCTTGAGGACTGATGGAAACACCCAATTTTTTTTTAATGAATGCTGATAGCAAAAGTTGTTCTTATTCATTCCTAGATTATTACCTTGAATTTTGCACTATTATGCTGGTATTGCACGACAACGGTGTCAAAAGGCTTTTTTATAAGGAGGGTGTCATTGGTTTCATCCAAGCCATGGACTTCCTATGAATTTTCTGGCACGTCCAGATTTGTTCAGGAATCTCTATGCTTTGCACGACGATGGCCGTGAGTTGGCACACGCACGTGATACGGTGCAGGGCTTTGCAGGTGAGCTGGCTTGGCTTATGAAACAGTTGTCTCTAGTATTATGTTACCTCAGGCACATCATGGTGTGTTATTTCAGGTGAGTCTTCAGAAAGTCGTACAGTCCTTCTGACTCAGTGTCCTGCTCTGGCTTCTTTTGACAGCTCTGGGAACAAGAGTCAAAATTCTGAAATATGTTTCCAGGATCAACAGAGGAGATGGACTTAGTGTCACATGATACTGCTTCCATTGATCCCATAGCTTAATCGGCAGTTTACAGGTTATGCCTGTAAGATTGAAAGGAGAGTGGGATGTACATAAGTTTTGTGGAACTCTTGAATAGCATGTAAAAACAAATTATTTTTTTTAATAGAAGAATCTGGAGGATTTCTGTGGTTGTGTTTCTGGAAGTTAGAAACATTATGACTGTCTCAAAATGTCTGTCTCTAATTAAGCAAGCAAAAATCTATTTTTTTTTTTTCTTTGTTTCCTTTTGAAACCTGCTGCATGAAATTTGTATCGTAACATTTTAATATAGTAATTTTATTTTATATATTTTACTCTTGTGCTTGTGGGACAACTAAGAAACTTGACCATGGTGTTTATAGCAAAAAATCCCATACTGAATAACTTTTACTAGGCTTGGTGTATGCTCAGTTCCAGGATACTGAGCCAAGTCCATTAAGTAAAATTACTTTTGTGTTCTTTGTTATATGAAATTCCAGGCCCACTCTGTGCAAACAGTACCCCAGCTTTGTGTCATCAGCTAGGTTAAAGTAGTCAGTGAAAATAATTAGTAAGACCTATCTGGGATAGTTCTTCAAGGAAGTCCACTTTCCACTAGCCTGAGGCTTACCTTTCAAAACTTCTTCACAAAATTTTATCCATATTAACAGTGAATTTAGTAATTGCTGTCTTCCTTAGGTTTGGGTTTTTTTAAGTAGCATACTAGCAAATGTTTTCCTGAAATTGAGTCAGATTAGGTCAACTCATTTCCTTGATGTAGAAAAATAGGGTTTGGTGTTTTTTTAAATGTTTGGCTAGTGTGCCATTATCTATTCTTAGGAAGGCTTTGTAGTGTTGTTTTGTTCTATTTTCTATTTATCCAATTTTACCCTACATTTCATTGCATCCAAGTTCTTGGTGGGTAGTCCCAGTTTTTGGCCCTTTCAGACTCTGAGTATTTCTAAAATCCTGTTTGAGGTGGCTGCTCTTCTACTTGGATTCAAGGTCCAATCTATACAAGTTTTCCTGACTTTTTTTTTTGGCCATTTCACCTCCACCTACAGCTTCTCAGAGAAGCTCACTCACAGCGATGGTGCAGAAGCATGGATTTTCTTGGGAGGCTTCAGAATGTACCTGAGAAGACCACAGACATAAGAGCCTCTAAATCCTACAATTTACTGCTCCAAGACTTTCACACTTCACTTCTAGTCCAGCCAGAAGCTGCTCATATCGTGGAGGTTTTATAAAGTCTTAAAAATAAAGTGAACATAGCTAAATAACGAATAACCTGTCTAGAACTTCGAAAGGCTAAAAAATTCTGAATCTGTTCCTGTGTTGTCTGCCTTGGGTGATCCTGCTGTGGCAGGTGTGTTGGACTTGATCTTTGGAGGTCCCTTCCAACCCCTAACATTCTGTGATTCTATGAAAAAACTAAGTTTGAGGAAAAACACTGGCTCACATGGCACTAATTTTTAGCAATGGCTCTAGAGAAAGATAGAGTTAACTAGAGCACATTAGGCCTGATGACCTAGCCAAGTGAAGTAGTTAAAGAAGAGGATGAGTGAACAAATGGGTAAGTAAATGTGACTCAGGGAAAGGGAAGGGAAGTGATGCCTCCCAAGTCCCTCTGTGTGGGACTCTGTATGGGGAGAGGAGATCAGGTCGACACTATTAAGGAATTTTAAAAAGACATTTGCCATCTTTCACCAAAGGCTCTCAAAGTAATTTAGCTACTTGGGCAAAGAGGCAACTTTGCACATGGACAAGCAACACGTGTAAAGAGGACAAAAATGAATGCTCACTTTTCATGGTGATGAAAAATAAAAGCAAATAGCAGAGCTCCTTGACCAGCATTATACAGCAAGCTTAGGAATGTTCCAGGAATCAAAGGGGCACGAATAGGAGTTGTAGAGGAGCTGCAACAAAGACAGGATGAAAGAAGACACAAAAAAGATGAGTGACTGAGCAACAAAACAGCAGATGCAGCTCAGTGTAGTAACTGCACTGTGGTACACGGGGAAATGACAGGGTCTCAGCTGGCTGCTGCCCCACCAGAGGAGTGTCGTGGGGCTGTAATAGATGCTTCCACAAAAACATCAGTGTGCTGCTTGGCAGTGGTTCATAAAGCAAGCAAAATGTTGGGAATTCCAAAGAAAGAAATAGGGAACAAAATTAATAGAAACAAACAATCAAAAATTATGACGATGCTGTGGAAAACTTTCCTACCACTTTGCAAATTTTTTATGTGTTGCTTTAGCCAGGCTGCCTTTAACATAAATGCATAGCAACATGTGTGTTTAAAAAACATTGCAAAAGCAAAGCTAGAAAGCCAGTATCAGACAAATAAACAAAACCCACAGTACAGAAAGAAAGCAGGCTTGCTTCCCAGGCTTCTCCCCCACCTGCAGAAAGGCCAAGAGGAAAAGAAACAACATAAGAGGGTAGCTGTGGCACTGCTGGAAACATGAGAAGGAGTGATGAAGGTGAGTATGTGGAATAGTCTGATATACTTTGAATCTTATTTGCACCTCTCTTCCCCTCTTCCCCTCCTAGATCAAATATATTAATAAGGGTAAAGCAGTTGCCATGCTAAAAATCATCAGTAAGCAGAGCATTGTTGCCACAGGTGTAACATGCACACACAAGACAGGGGAAAAGAGGTATCACAGTGGACTCTGTGGACTCATTTTCTTAGATGAGGCAACCAGGAATAACTCAGAGAATCAGGGTTACTTAATAGAGTAACATACTCATGGAATCATTTTTATTGGAAAAGACCTTTGAGATGGTCAAGTCCAACCATTCACCCAGCACTGCCAGGTAACTGCTAAACCATGTTCCTAAACACCACATCTACACATCTTTCATATACCTTGAGGGATGGTGACTTCATCACTTCTCTGGACAGCCTGTTCCAGTGCTTGACAACCCTTTCAAGTCAGAATTTTTTTCCTAATACCTAATCTAAACTCCCCCTGGCACAACTTGAGGCTGTTTCCTCTCATCCTATCACTTGTTACTTGGGAGAACAGACTGACCCTCACCTTGCTCCAACCTCCTTCCAGGTAGTTGTAGAAGCAATGAGGTCTCCCCTCGGCCTCCTTTTCTCCAAACTAAACAACCCCAGTTCCCTCAGCCTCATAAGACTTGTTCTTTAGACTCTTCACTAGCTGCACTGCCCTTCTTTGAACCCACTTCAGCACCTCAGTGTTCTTCTTGTGGTGAGGGGCCCAAAACTGGACACAGTGGTCGAGGTGTGACTTCACCAGTCAAGAGTACAGAAGGACAATCATTTCATTGTTTGCCCTGTACCAACACCACAACCAGTGTATCAGCCAAACACCCATACTGGTGAAATCTGCCAGTGAGGCAAGAGCTGGAAATTGCTGTTGGCACAGAAGAAGATGGAGCTGTTACAGTGAAAGTGAAAAGCTGTGTCCACTGTGCTAATAAAAGCAGGTAAAAAATATAATTATAAAACAAATCTGCATGTTAAGGAACTAGTAGGAATTTCAACTGTAAGTGGGAACATATGAGGTAGACTCTCCAAGACAGATATGAGGTCTGTGAAGGTTATGGGATGACCCCATGGGGCACTGGAGTGATGCAACTGGGAAAGAAGCAAATGCAGATGTAGGTGTAGTATGCATGTAGAATTTCCAGTATCTGCTTTCCAGACCAAATCACCTCTCTGATATAATTTGTGCTCAGGAAATGTGAGACGTAACCATGTGCAGAAAGCAGTTCAGCACAAGGTGGAGCTTGTCTTGTGAGAACTGTTTAAAAAGCAGCGTGCTCATTAAACGAAGATTGTCAGGGAGAAGATATCTTTTTTGAAGGAGATAATATTTTTTTAACTCTGGATCCACCAGCCTTCCCTGTCCATGCTGCTCAGGTGTGTGGTACGTCTGTATGGGAAACTGAAGGTGAGGAGGAAGCAGGGCTGGATGCACAGGCAGCTCCTCTGCAAGGCATGGAGAGTGGTTGCAGGACCTGCTGTTCAGCCCATGTGGCTGCCATATGCATGATGGATGCTAACACTTCTCACCACTGTAAGGAGGCAGCAAATATTTTTGAGCATGGTGATCAATTTTGTTCTCTAGCATCTAATTGAACATCAGTAAATATGTTATTAAGATGCTTGACAGTGTGCTCTTTTGCAATCAAGGCCAAGATATAGTCAGATACTCATCTTAATCTCTCCAGACACATTTCTAATGAATTTTTACAGTACCTAGAGGAAAGGTCTCTGGTCCGAAGTGGAACTCCTGGGTGATAAAAGCAAGTTGTAATTAATAATACATATTGTTTATGAGGCCAGATTGTCATCTAAAGACAGTGATAAAACCTTGTAGTATAGACTGCTACTAGAATCCTATTAATAAAATTGCTGACTCTAAGTCAGTCCCAAGGCTTAAGGTAAGATGTTCCTTTGTTGACAGTGCTTTCTCTTGAATATATGTATTTAACACCCTATTTATGATCTATCAAGAAACCACCTGGTACTGTGAGAAACCATACTCTGAAATAACCTTGTTGCAGTGTTTTTGTTATCAGTGTGTCCTGTGAAGATATGGATAAACTTCCTTTCTACTCACCAGAAATATGGCACCAAGTCAAGGCTCTATCCCATTGCAGAGTGCAATGAGGGAAAAAAGCTATATATGCTTAAGGTAAGTACACTGTCTTCTTGACTATTCAGTCCTCAGTTTCTTAGAGTAACCAATCCACACTTCTACAAGTTTTTGGTACTCTGTTTTGCACTGGGCTGGAGGAACTTTCTAAATCTGATTTTTTTTTTTAGTAAAATTTTCAATTTTTCCTAAAAAAGTTTACTGAGTTCTGCCATATACAACAGCCAATCACAGCAATGTCTGCTACAGCAATGGGTTCTAGTTCTCATTAAAATTCACATTTCTAGTCAACCTAATTTAACTACAAAACCATTTTGTTTTCCTTTCACACCTTACTCATTGTGAGCCACTGAAACAGGAAGGATGGAATCCCAGCCCCCCTTGAAATGCTGAATATTGTGCAGACAACTCCACAGCAATGCAGGTCCAAAGTATCCACAGCTCAAATGAAAACTGTGTGGGCAGTGTATCTGTGTTATCTGTCAGGAGTCTTCTTAACATTTTAGTTCAGAAAAACAGGAGGACCTACAAGAAGTTGGGAAAGTACTGTTTACAGAGGTGTGTAGTGAAAGGACAAAGGGCAATGGGTTTAAATGAAAGAAGTAGATTTAGATTGGCTGTTAGAAACAAATTCTTTTCCATAAGGGTGGTGAAACACTGGAACAGGTTACCTAGGGAGGTGGTTGAGGCCCCATCCCTGGAGATATTCAAGGTGAGGCTCAGTGAGTCTCTGAATAATCTGGTCTAGTTGAGGGTGTCCCTCCTCACTGTTGGACTAGATGATCTTTGGAGGTCCCTTCTGGCCCAAACCATTTAGTGACTCTGATTCTATGATAAAACTACATCAGGAATCTAGGGAAGAAAGAATACATCTATTTATCATCATGTAGAGTGTAACCACAAAGTGTCTGAGTAATAACAATAAAAAAAACCAAGATGGAATTATGGATTTTAGTGGTCTGCCTTTTTTTTTTTTTTTTTAAATTCTATACTTTCTATCATTGTTAGTTGACATATATATGAAAGCATACATACATTTTAGTTTGGGGGGGCTGCTATGGCATCACCTCTGTAAAAAAAAAGGTGCAACAGTTTTGCAGAGAATTATCCAATATTTCACAAACTCCAAATAACTCTTGACCTGAGTTAGAAGGCACAGAAATTGGCTGCATGAAGGTATTTATTAAGATTGAGTTCCTGGCCCTTTTGCTCTGGTGAAGGTGGGTGAGTGCGACATCACTTCAAACTGGGTCCAGTTCCAGCTGAAAGAAAGATACTTGCAATGTCCCTGTTCTGTCAGAGAGCTTAATGAATCCCCCACTGCCAGCTGCAGCATCTGGAGGCCTGATTTGAAAGGTGCCACTTTTTAACCCTGGGGCATGGCCTTGGAGTTAAAAGCAGAGAGTGGCAGAGTATAGTAATCTTCAGGATGTGTGGCATCATTAGCCCAGATGCTGCAGAAGCCAGGTACAATAGCTTCCACCACATTTTGTTTGAACTTGAACTATACCTTCTTTAGGGCAGAAAAACGTTTTCAAAATTGCCTGAACATCATAGCATTTTTTAAAGGTATAATTTTCAGCTCTTCCATCAACTATTTTTTGGGCAAGTCAGTAGTTCACTTTCCCCCGATTTATTTGTCGTATCACGGGGATAAATGTATTTGCCTACTAGCAGGAAATGCTGGAGGGGCCTGAAATTTCTGTAGTTTCAGATTGCTGTTTATCTTGGTTGGGAACAGTATCCTAAGTTTACAAATATATAAATTTCCTTCCGGGAGTGGGAGGTTTTCAGAAATTGAGAGCCCATTCCTCGTCAGGCAGGGAAATGAGAGCAGTGTGGCATATGCAAAATGAGACAAAATATATGCAATTTTAATATATGATGCACATGTAAATGTGTGGACTTCACTTTTTGGATTAAAAGGAAATATGAAAAAAATAAATTATTTGACTCAAATGATATCAAATTCTATTTTGTATTAAACTAGCCCCACTGGGTATGGATAGCCAGTATTTAAGAAGAGTCTGACTCCACCTCAAACCAGAATTCCTCTGTTGGGTGTCACTCAAAGACAATTCAATTTACACCTTTCCATTTCCAATATCTCAGCAGGCACAGCCAAGGACTGGACTAACTCTGCCATCCTTTGCACTCCCCCACACCTACATGATTCCTGGACTGCCAAACCCAACACATTGGTTGAATGTTTTTTAAATGAATATCTAGCAGTAAGAATTATCTCCCAGACTAACTACTGTAGGTAGTTGGAACAACGGGTAGTCTGTTGGAGATAGAACAGGTACATCCTTATATCACTCTTCATTGTATTTAAGTATTCATCCAAGGCTACAGCTCCTGCTAAAAGCAGTTCATACAGATCTGTTCACAAAAAAACCACACCTATCTTTAAACATCCCACAGCACATGCCCTTGTTCTCTGAACTCACCTTGTATTTGTGAGAGAAATCAGTACTGTGTCATCTCAGCCTGAACTATGGATCTGAAGCAGGGCATGGGAGTTGTGCTCCAGAAAGCTCATTTTATTTTTTCCCATTGACTAAAAGGAGGCTGCACAGTTTGTTGGGATCACAAGAGTTTTGATGTGATATATCACAGGAAAGGTTTCTTTTTTTGGTTTTATGGTTAAATTCTGCCTCTTCTGCACTCACCCTTTCTCACTAACAGTGGAGCTGCACAAGCACACTTACAGACAAGTTGTGCTCCATTATTTCAGTATGTTAATGAACTCTTGATTTTTTTGTCCATATTTCATGCCAGATAAGCTGGGTGTGGGGATTAGTACATCTTGAGTATCTTGTTCATCAGTTTTGCCTTCTGCTCAGAGATACAAGGAAGCTTTCACTGGCTGCAAAACATATTTTATTCATTTCACAGATATTGTTCTGCATGGAGTACATTTGTTTTGCTGGATTCCCAAAACTTCTGGAGGAAAAAAAAAAAAAGATTTTGCCATATAAATGTCTTTCCAGAAAACAAACCAACCAACCAAAAAGACTAAATCTACAACTCAGCAGTGCTGAGCTGACACCAAGCACTTTGCACAAGGAGGGAGTGTAGCCTGGACCTGCTGTAATTGCATCACTACAGATGAAAAGCTAAATCAAGATTTCCCCTGGCCAAAGTTTTGTCCATAAAGGACATCTTCTTTCTTTACACATGCTAGCAGCACCTGAGTTGTTTGGGGTTTTTTTTGTGGTGATGTGTATGAAACACCCTGCAAGAAAACAGAATGAGTTTGGATGAAAGAGAAGGAAGAGGAAAGCAGGGAGTATTAACTACAGAGAACAGGACAGTCCTTAGGGGGATAATTTTCTCCTTTTAAATCTTGTGCCCATATTAAAATTTGTCCTAGAGGCACGTGCATGACTGATACTTACTCAGCTGATAGCACAAAGTAACAGTGACCCTGGCACCAATGCTGAGGCAATATTTACAAAAGGATGAACTATTTTCAAACAATGTCTCCAATGTCCTAAGCACAAACAGGCTTTTCTTCAACATCAGGCATGCATGCTTCCTCATCCCAACGATTCTGTTCGTGTACAAATGTATTCATTGTGGACAATGCAAGAAAATGTCATTCTCTATTTATATCCCAGTTTGCCTTTGTCCTCTTTACAGTATCTCAGGGCAGTGATGCAGAGCAGAGTCTTGCTCTAAACTCATGCTCTTTTCCTCCCCATCTTCTTCTGAAGCTCTCACAGTCGCAGAGCTGCAGAGAGTTAAAAGGCTCCCTATAGCAGAATTTATTTTCTTTTTTTTTTGGAGACACAAAGATCAGTCTTTCTTCCCAGCAGAGAAGATCTAAGTCCTGCCTCTTGCTCCATCACTCAGAGTGCATAATGGTCTTGGCAGCGTAGGATGTAGTGGTAGCAGCATTTTGAACCCTGGAAGTGGATGCACCTGGCACATCAGTGTGAATAGGCAATGTTCAGGCAATTCTCCCCCAGCAATGGATGAAACCATCCACTTCATGAGCAGCCTCTCTGGGATAAAGGCTGCCTTTCTGTTGACTTGGATAAGTTCCCCAGTATAGTCAAAATGGAATAATGGAGGACTTTGAAAGAAGGGCCCTTGCACAAAAATAATTAATCTAGCAGCAGAGGGCCAGGGAGAAAGATTTAGTGACACTTGAAAACAAAAAACAAACCTCCAAGTCACAGATTCACAGATTCACAGAGTGTCAGGGGTTGGAAGGGAGCTAGGAGATCATCTAGTCCACCCCCCCTGCCACAGCAGGGGCACCTAGACCAAGTCACCCAGGAACAGATCCAGGGGGGCCTGGAATGTCTCCAGAGCAGGAGGCTCCGCAACCTCCCTGGGCAGCCCCTGCCAGGCTCAGCCACCCTCACTGGGAACAAGTTCTTCCCTCTGTTTCCCCTCAACCTCTTGTGCTCCAACTGACTCCCATTGCCTCTTGTCCTGCCACTGGGTGACACTGAGAAAAGTCTGGCTCTAAACTAAACACACAGGTGAAGGCTCCCACTGAGTTTTTGTTGTAGGACAAATCATCTTCGTGGAAGCATCATTCTTGGGCAGGTTGGCCACCTTTTCAGGTAGGAATTAGGAAGATGATTTTAAAGGATGTTTCCAGGAAATGCTATTTTGCCTTTGAAGTGTCATCTGATTTTCTCCAAGATGGAAATTTCCACTGCACTCAACTGCAACATTTAACTCTGATAAGCTTCAGTTTATTGGTAAACTGATAAGCATTCTTTTAGTGCATTTAAGGACATCTTAAAAAAAATCAATTGATAAAACTCCTTCTACAATTAAAATCACTTTCAATTGGAAGCTCAGCTATAAGCAGTTTGCCTTTAATAGATTTCTGCCATCTTTCCAACTGTGTACACAAAGAAAATATTCATACATGCCTCAAATGTGACAGTGAAATGAATATAACACATTCCACATGTTCTAAGAAAGAGAAAAACTCACATTTCTGAAGAAAGAACATGTGACTATTTTCCAGTTTGCAGCTCCTGAGGCCTGTATGGTCACTTGAATGGATGTCCCAGTATAGAATATCCTTTATATACAGGATTACATCCAATTCACTGTCAAGATTGAAAACATTCACTGATGTTTATAGACTTTGTAAAAAATTCACTCCTTTTTCCTCAGATGAAATATCTCAATCAGGCTGAAGCAATTTTTTTCTTTGAAAGATTGAGACTTAATGAATATTACTAAATGATTTTTTTTAACCACATAATGCATTTTAGATAAAGGTTATATATAACTCCAAATAAATGAACTCTTCTTGTAATTCATACTTCTAATAATGTATTATTTCTTATGATTTGGCACATAAAAGATTAGATAGCTTTAAAATTAGAGCAGTCAAACTTTTAGCACAGCATGTGATAAAGATAAGGAATACTCAGTCACTGAAAACATCTTTTCTTCATCACTGTCTTTCTCATCCTTATGGAATTTTTAAATTGCAGTTGATCGACTCATAACTACTGGACAAAAATAACTGCTAGTAGTTGGAAAACATTTTAAGATCTTTCAACTTTATGGTTTAGAGATGAACTGTCATGTGAGGGCATGCCTGATTGTTCCAATGAATTGAAGTTTGACAGAGGCTGGTAAGGTAATTCTGACATTTGGAGAGATGGTTAAACCCCTTAAATGATTGAAAGCTATGCATAACTCTCAAGATTAAATGAAGATTTAATGACATCCATTATGGATGTATGTGATATATATTATTTCAAAAGTTAGCTGGCACCAATCGCTCATTCTCTTTTTCATTAAATTTTTAGAAAGTAGCATCTCCCAAAGTTGATACTGGCATTTCCAAACAAGGATAGCATTGAAATTCAAATAATTTGGTTATAATCTAGTTGTTGGGGTTCTGTTGATTGTTTGTTTTGTGTTTTAATTCCTAACATTGTTTCATTACCATATTAAAAACACTCAGACAAAAAACAGATGAGTTCCCTTTCAGATAATGAAAAACCTTTGGAAGTGTTTTAATCTGATTTGAGTCTCTAGTGAACAGCAGGAAAACAGTTTTAAAAACTGTTTTCTACATCTACAAAGAGCTTCATTACATACGTGTCAATACAGAAAACCTTTTCTGCCCAAACACATCATTTTATCTAAGGACAAATCTTGGAAAATTATACTTAACAAGTTGTTTTAATCAGATTATGTGTAATGAATGATTGCAGCTAACAATATTTTATGCTTTTGTTGGTTCTGCAGCAACTGGTATTACTGTTTTTTGTAATTTCACATTTCTTAGCAACAACAACAACAAAAAGTTTAACTTCTGTTGTTGGAAGCTATGCTAGGATTATTTTCACAATCTGCTCAATTTGTATGCTCTTACATCTGACAGCCCACCATAAGCAACTGAGAAACATTTTCTGCACAAACTACATTAAACCTCATGGCAATTATTGCTATCTTGGCTCATCCATTCAAAACCATTTCTCCCCTTAATCCAAAAGCCTAACACTGTCTCTTTTCAGGCTGCATATCTCACCATGTGGAAGGCAAGTTAGCACTGTAGCCATGGTCAGAATCCAGGTACAGATACAACATCATCAATTAATATTACAGAGACTCAATGTTAGGTTACAGTGCTCTGATTATATCCATTTTCTGCTGGATCAAGACACCCCTGGATATTGTTCTAGACCTACAGGCACTACTAACCCTATTCTAAAAGTATGTGGTCACCATTTTTAGATACTGAAATTTTTCATATGAGATGATCCAAACTGCAGTTCTTGTGTTGTTAGTCTGGGCACAAGTTTAAAATTTATCTTTTGGTGATAATTCAGTTTACAAAGAAATTTAGGATATGTTGTGTTTAAAGGTACCATATGAATGTGATGCCTGAAATAAGAGGGTAGAGAGATTTCAGCAGAGATGCCTGGGGTTCAGAATCTAAGAAATCCTTCTGGGACAGTGAGTACTTAGCACTTCTCATGGTAGTTGTGACATTTTGGTTTCCTCTGGATAGATTCAGTAACTTTCAGGCTATACTGTCACTTTAGTGTCTGAACCAGTGCCTCAAACTTTGAGCTCTTGGACAGGTGCAATAGTTGATGTTGTGGAAGGGGTACAAAGCCCTGTGATACCAATTAAATGGCTGCTTTTACCTGGGCAATGAAGTGCAAACATTTGCTATTTATTTCATATCTTAACTCTTACTCTATACTCCCAAATTAGCAGATTACTTCAGATCACCACAGTGATTTTGCCAGAAAGAAATCTAGTCTCTAAGATGGCTGACCAAAGCTGAGTTCTGCATTCACAAATGGAAGGTTTTATTCTGCAGCTGTCAGCACCAGAATTGTTGTTAGGGGTCTGTGGAGAGGCTACGTGACCCCAGCAAGGTCCATAGCTCAGGCTGAGGAGTTGAGCAGCTCCTGACAGGAGCTCTGTGTGTGATCTACCTGCCTGCACACTGCAGTCCCACTGCTCAACAAGTGCTTCATCTTCTTGGGCTCTTTGTCTCCCTGACACACATTCAGAGACCTGGGCCAAACATTTCATAGACACAGGGGAGCTGAGAAATGCAGACGGACAGACTTCAGTCCTCAGTTTGGGACTGTGCTCATGGGGCTGAACAAAAACATTGCACCTTACTTCTAGTCTGACAGAAGATGAGTGGCATCAGCCTTCTGCTCAAGTCTTTGGGTGAATGCTCTCTACAGGCAAAATATTTTAAGAAGATGCTGTATGATTTTCAATTTTACTTATAACTGAGAAGCCAATAAAAAAGTGGGGTTTAGTTTTCATGTCAGTTTAAGTAAAACATTAAAGACCAGTTAATTTTTAAGCAGTGATAAATAGCTACAAGGAAAAACAAAATGCTGGTACAGCTTTTGGCAGCCTATAGTGTTTCAGAACTTTGCTAGCCATCTTCAATATTACCACCTAGTGTGGGTCTAAGGGATTTAATGGACCTAATCTCTTTCACTATGACTGAGATATTCAAACATCTAGAAGAGATGAAATGTCATCATGCTAGTTTTGTGGTTGGTTTTTTGGGTTTTTTTTTCCTGTAGCCTATTGCTCTTCATAATGAAGAGGATGATTTGTTGATTAAATCACTATTTATTTGTATTCCTGGGAAATCAAGCCTCCAGTATGTAACAGTGACAGGTCACTGAAGGATGGCTTTCATGTGCTTTGGCATTTCACACCTAGGTTGGTCATTTTTGATGCACATCCATGTGTAAAAGCTTCTGTAGGATGTTTTGCTACAGACAGTGACATAAAATTTGATAGCAAAACTCCCCCCTCTTAATGTCAGTAACTACAAAAAGGTATGTTAAAGCACATGGTATTAATTTAGACTTTAGTGGGTTTATTAGATAGGAAAAAAACCAAACCAACAACAAACTGGTGATCAGTAACCTTGAATTAGAAACTGCCCTTTGAATTAGTTAGCCTTTTTCTTGTAAATGCATTTTGTGGAGTATAAACATGAACCATCTATTTCCATAATGTTAGTGACAGCCAAATGATTTCTTACTGGCATTAATGCTGGAAATCCCAAACACTCCTTTCTTGCTGGAGAGTGGCTTATAACTCCTGAGAATAATCTCTCAACTCCTAAGAATAATCTCTCCACCAAGTAGCTACAAACAGAAAAGACTGATGATTTTCCAACTAAATTTAGTACTTGTCTCTTATTTCACTAAGGAACACTTATACAACTACTGAATAATACTTACAAACTCCTGTTAAATGAGATGTGTGTCATTTCACAGGGTAGAAAGCTCTGACTGTGGTGGTGGTGGTGCACTCTACTCCTGTACCACGGTGGTTTTATCCTGTGCTACAGGAAATTCTGTGAAAAAACAAAGAGCAGCCTGAGTCCAGCTTGGCACTGAGGAGCCCTGGTGCCACTAGCCCTGAGCATTCAGGGACATTCTTTATTTAAAGAATAAAATTTGATAAAATGGATATATGAAGTATGGTGAAAACCAAGAACAATCGTGTGGAATACTCTGCAGGTCACAGGTGCATTTAACAGGTTTCCAGAGTCAGAAAAATAACTTCGTTCATTTTAGTTTATTTTTGCCCACTTTAAAGAGAGTGAATTTTGTAGATATCAGAGCTTTTGGGGTTTTGTTGTTGAATAAAGAGCAGAACATCCTTCTTTTTTTTTTAAATCTGTATTTTCAGAAGGTCATTTTTTGTTATTATTTTTGCAATAAGAGCACATACCAGAGCAGAGCACTTCTACCTTATTGCACATTTATCGGCCTGCCCTGCTATAATAAACCATAATGTCTCTAAATTAAGATGGTATTTTTCATGTTTCAGCAACAGCAGCAAAGTACCCTGCTCTTTGCTGTGTGCTGTTATTATTAGCTCCTCTAAGATCGAATTCCAGCCTCAGGCACTGGTTGTGTGATGGGGCCGAGCTCTGATGGCAGGTTTCAGCCCTTGTTTTGTCTGCCTGCCTTT